>QANX01000126.1:0-28864 GCA_003254975.1 Ochetophila trinervis
TATAGTTTTTTAGCAATTATAATATTGCTCCACTAGTCTCTTTTGTTATATAATTACAATGAAAGTACCAGAAAAATAAGAAGAAAAAAAGTTATGCTTTAATAAAAATTTAGTTCATTAATTTGAAATTCATTAGTTGGTTACTTTGCTCTTAGTATTTATTAATAATTTCAAATCATTATGTTACAATAAAATGTAACAATAATAAATTAATTATAACTAAAACACATTGTATTATATAATGTTATTCAAAAAGTGGACTTTTATGTTGTATCCTTTGAGATTTTGTATCTTCTTTTATTTATTGTTAAATAAAATTATAAATATAAGAGCTAAGTAATCAAGAATATATATTTATTTTCAAGTGAGAATTAATGAAAAGGAAAAACATGTAAGAAAAAAAACAAAAATAACAAATATAGAAAGTCAAATTTAGAGTATATTATTAAAATTAAAACGTAAATGTCCAAAAGATTTGCAGATATATCCATAATTTGAAATTGATGTTATAATAAAAAAGAAAGTTTATTAGTCTATAAGAATACAATTGATGATTAAAAAGATATTTAAAAACAACATATTTTCACCAAAAAAATAAAAAATAAAAACAACATATTTAAAAGTTGGTAGCAATAATTGTGCTTCGTGTGGCCCTATTCTTCCAAAATAGGGCAATAATTGGACTTCGTGTGGCCCTAACCCTTCCAAAATAGATGATCTATTCTTTCCATTAAGTCCTTGGCCGTATGATTTTTTTTTTGTCAATATATTCTAAATTATAAGTTTTATAGTATATTCTAAAGAAAAAAGTGATTTCATTTATATATGATTGAATTACTGTTGGATAAAATTTAAAAATGCATTAAGCTTTTGTCTTGTCCAACTATACAATATGAAGAACATTCAATTGATAAAACAAAGGATACTATTGTAATTTTGTTATATATTATGTTTCAACTAATAAAAGAATTCACTATGAAACAAAATAAGTAATAAAAAAAAAAAAACTTAACCATTCATTGATACACTTAAAAAATAAAATAAAAAATCCAATAAAGCGGTTGTTTACTACGAAAATGATTATTTTAAGTAGAAAAAGCTTTTAAAAAATTAGAAATCTAATTGAAGACACATAGTATATATTAAATGATTCATCTTTTTAAAGTGATTTTTTCCACATAAAAAGAAAAATATGTAATTTTTTAATATTATATATATTTTATTACATTTTTTTTTGTCAAACAAATATGAAAATTAGTCATGAACATTTTAGCCACAGAAAATTGTTGAAGTTAATTTTTTTTTGGCAACAATAATAGCTAATTTACTAATGGTTTAAAGTGTTTTTAGCGATAAAAAAAAACTTTTAGCAATGAATCATTTATTAAATACAACATAATAATGGCATAAGGCACATTTACATTAAATAGGCTTATACCCGTATGGTAATTCAACCAAATCCCATACATTATTTTGTGACATAGATTTCATTTCATCTTTCATTGCAATCCATTCACTTAGTGGCTAAAAAAGTTAACCAAAAAATATAGACTTGTAGCCACAGCAAATAGCATGTTATTTAAAGGGTTTTTCATAGTCATGCCCTGAGTTTTCGTATAATGTAAAATACAGCCCCCAAATTTTAAAAATTTCAAGCCCTTCAAATTAACAACAAGAGAGTGAGAAGGTAAATGGCAAGGGGATTAGTTATTGTGGTGTAAAATATATTATTGTTTAGTGGTTGAGAATATTACATTTGGTACTGGTTGAGTAAGTTAGCAAGCATATCCATCTAGATTTATGTTGGAATGTGTGCGGCCTTAGCATCTTGAAGATTATTAAAAAAATTCTGGAATTTTTCGTAAGTTTTATATAGAGGAAAACTTGTAATCTTGCATTTCTATTGCGTTTTCTAGCCGATTGCCACCAATTGTCATTTGACTTTTTTTTTAATATTTTTTTAATAGTAATTGAAAGTGTTTAAAATTTATAAAAGCGTGTCATTAATTTTAAAATATTTTTAAAATAATGAAAATGTTGATAGAAATTTTGTAAAGCTATGTATATATTCAAAAGATACATCTATTTGGTATAGAACATGTATGTGCAGTAATAATGCCACTTTTTATAGAAAAGTAGATTAAAAGATGCAACCCAATTATAATTGGGTGCTTTAGCAAAATGTATAATGCAAATGGATGACTATAATATTTAAAGTGGTAACCTATTTGAATGGGTGCATAAACAAAGTGGCATAATTTTTTATTGAAAAAAAATTGCCAAGAGATAAAACTTTAAATAAATAAAAAAATTAATATAATCTAAATGAAAGATTGTCAAAAAAATTTATAAATAAGACCCAAAAATAGTCCTTTGAAATAAAATATGAAAACAACCTAGAAATCTCTCTTCCTTTCATTTTCACATCCATTCAAAATATTTTATCATAACTTAATTGCACACAAAATCTCTATATATTGTTATATTGCAGAAACAATATATAATACTTTGAAGGATTTGCATTATTAAAGGTATATGGAGTTTGCTTTCGCCAAGTGCACATCACAAGCATACATACATAGCTTCATTGTATTTCAGAAGTGTATTTGTAACTATAATGTAGTACTCAATTAATGGAGACCAATAACGTCTTAAAGAATGCGACTTATTAACGCCTCTTAAAGTATTACAGGATCCAAATTTATTTTATTTTTATATTACTCAAACCTCTGCATTGTATTTTATATATATATATATATATATCTACAATTTTTCCAACAATTAATGAGTATTTTAGAAATAAAAAGAATTTTGAGTGATAGATGGGGTGGTCTTATGAAACATTTATATATAAAAAAAAGTGGCTTTATGAAACTTTAAAAATATAGAAGGTGTACTTGAAATAAGGCTATATTTTAGGGCTGAGTAAAATTCTCCCTTTTTTATAATTATTTTTTTATCTTCAATTAAGGTGTTAAAAAAATATATACATAATTGTACATAAATTCCTAAAAAAAAAATGTACATAAATTAGTTATATATGGACGCAAAAAATTAATATTTTTTTCTATACTTGCTTGTTGAGTCAATAAACCTATAGGAAAAGACAAATTAACAAAAACGTTTATATTGTTAATAATTCATAAAGTAAAATCAGTTGAGTTTTCTAATTTAGTGAAACATAGGTCATGTTTGGGAAGTGCCAAATTTTCAAGAGAATATGATTCTCGAGATTCGGTATCCCAATAATTTGTTTTTCTCCTATAATGGTTAGTTAATAGAAATGCTAGAACCTAAACTTAATTAAACTACGTTTTATGTTATAAAGTAAGGATAAATTTATGTTCTTAAACATTCCATAACTAGTTTTTCTGGAATTCTCGAAATGACAACATTTTAAATGGAAACAACTTTCTTACGTGCTTTCTCTAAATCTGAAATCGAAGTCCTTAAGCTCATCCTTTTTTTTTTAATTTCTAAATAATTATGTAAACACAGAAAAATTGTCACTTGTTTTAAAAAAATTAGATTCCTACAATAGCTTTGTCGTAAAATTTAGCAAAGGCAACTGTAATTTTCCAAAATATTGCAAATCCGTATGTTCAGTTTTACAACGTGAATTGTATCGTATGTGTTGTCTATTGTCTATATCGTGCGACTGTATCAAATATTATGTCCTAACTATAGAATAATTGTGAGGAAATATAAGTGTAAAGTTGAGATGTCTGACTCGGCATAAGCCCAATATTTAGTGTTTAGGCGGGTTTGGGTTGATTTTTTTTGGATCAGAGAGATAATTCAAACCGTGTCAGACTGAACCAATATTCTAAATTTTAAATTCCGATGACTATTCTATGGTTATCAAGCTGGACTTCAGACTCAAGTATCAAACTTGAGCTTCGAGTTTAAAATTTAAGCTTGAATTTAAATACCAAAGTTTAATTTTTTTTTTTTGCATAAAATATATTGTATAAACAATAAAAATTAATATTATGATATTTTTATGTATTAAAAATATATCATAAAATTTAAATTCTAAAGGTAAATCCAATGTATTAAATATAAATTATAATCAATAATAGTGCAACAATATAAATCATAATCAATAATAATGCAACCAAATACATAATTACTTAATCATAATAAATTGTTAATCATTACCTTTTTAAAACAATGACGACTTGATAGGTAGATTGTTTATGTATTTTATAAAATTAGTTATTGGTTAATTATGTCAAATAGATTGTTTATATATATATACACACTAATACATAATTAATTATTAGTATTTTATCAATTTTTTGATAAATTTGATATGATTTATGATTTGGACCAATAGTTATTGAAACATATAAAAAAAATTAAAATAAACTATATCGGACTAGGATTCGAGCGACCCAATTGATCAAATTTTAAGACCGGGTTTTGGGCTGGCCTAATGGGTCGGACCGAATATATACTAAAAATTTAATGTTCGAGCCTAGTCCTAGACGAATTGGACGGTTTCATGCTCGAACTAAATTTGGACTGGAAATTTTTAAGCGATTTTGATCGAATTTTGAGCTTTTGGACTTTTTTACATGTCTATAAAAATGATATTATTTAAAATAAGTATATAGAATTACATCTTCATACTAAGTAGCAATATGTTTCTAGAAAAAAAGTAACAATTTACTATTTATTTTGTATAGAAGTCAGTAACCAAGATTGAACTTATGTGGCTCTACTCTACCATTATAATTTATTTATTTATTTATTTTTTCTGTTGAATGGATAAATAACGTGGCCTGAAAGAAATTAATTATATAATGGACAAGAACCAATGATTGTTTTTTGTTTTTTTTTTTTTTTGCTAATTAAAGATCTAGGAAGTTGAATAACATTAATACAATATATATATATATATATATATGTATATGATTCTTTTCAACTTTTTCAAATTGTTTTTCCTTGCTTTTTATTTGAAATTTTTTAATTGAATTTAATATAATTTCATTTTGAATATCCCATTTTTGGCACTAACCAAAGACTGATAGTTATAGAAAAAAGTATTAAAAATTCAATAAAAAAATGGTTTCATTAAAAGTTTTCCCACGAGAAGGACCCTAATAAAGCTGTAAACTTGTAATTAATATTCCAACTTGGTAGAGCAATTATTAAATTTGACTTAGTATTTTATAAATATAATTAAAATTACTTTTTTTTTTTATGAATAAAAAAGGATTTAACCGGGGTCATAGGTCCAGAAAGTATTTAGCGAGTAGACCGACTAAGGCGTCTTTTTAACCTGATAGGAGTCCGCGATTGGAGCCCGTATCGCTAAAATCTTCTTCCTCCTCGTGCAGTAACAGCCAAGATGAGCACTTGAGTCCAAATAGGGCTACTAAGACTCGAACCTCAACTCCCATATTCACAGATATGAAGACTCGACTGGCTCCTACCACTGGACTGTTCATAATTAAAATTACCTGGTAGAAAAAGAAAATTACTTACCTGACAAAAATGAATTACTAATATTATAATTTAATTTCCATTATCTTTGAAGTTTTTTGTTTTTTATTTTGCTGTTTTAATCTTTGAAAGTAACGCCAATGCATTTATTTATTTTAAATCCTTGAATGTACACCAGAAAACTCCAAAGAAGTTGGTGTGCTCGTAGAGCCGTAGTCATATAAGAAATGAAGGTCATGCGAGTCTCTCTATTCTGACAATGAAAGTCACAAAAGCCGTGCTCTGTTTCTTGCCCTTCATTGTTGTCTTTTTCGTTGGCTCTTGTTTAGCTCAAATTTCCATTAATGGAGATGAGCAACAAATTCAAAGATCTCATTTTCCGGATGGCTTTTTCTTTGGAACCAGCACTTCATCATATCAGGCACTTCTTCTTCGTCTTCATCTTTTTGAAATATTTATTATTATTTCTTCTCTGTTTTCTGAGATTCTGTTTTTCTACACTGTGTGTGCAGGTTGAAGGAGCATATCTTGAAGATGGTAAGGGTCTTAGCAACTGGGATGTTTTTACTCACATTCCAGGTACTGATAATATATATATATATATATATGTTTTATATAATATGATTAATTCTTTATAGAAGCAAATAGTTAATCGTATCGACTACTTCAGGAAACATTTTAAATAATGATAATGGAGATGTTGCAGATGACCATTACCATCGCTACCTGGTAATTGAATTTCAGTATTATTTTTATTTTACCTGTGCATCTCTACTCTCAACCTATAAATTGTTGACAGAAGCTAATTAGGGTTTGTTTTTAATTTGGGAATTTATTATTAGGGTTAAATCAAATTTAGATGTACGACAATACATTTGCAATCCCTACAGCATATGCAATTACCATTATATCATAGTCCAACTATTATTGAAAAAAGAATATACATTTCAAATAAAAAGTATACTGGTAATTGCATATATTTGCTTGAGTTTCAGATTTATTATCATAAACTTGAAAGGTGAAATTAGATTTAACTTCAAGGGCTGCAGTTGAGATTAACCCTTATTATTATTATTTTTACATATATAGGAAGACATTGAAATCATGCATTCTCTTGGGGTAAATGCATATCGATTCTCAATTTCTTGGGAAAGAGTTCTTCCTAGTAAGTATTTGTTAAATCAACTCTGTTAATTCCCCAACCAAAAATAAAAAGAATGATTAATTTATCAGGCAATTATTTAATTGTCTTCTTGCGGTGTAATAGGAGGGAGATTTGGTAATGTTAATCCAAAAGGGATCAAGTTTTATAACAAAATCATAGACAACCTTTTGCTGAAAGGTATTTCTTTTCTTTTCTTTTTTTCCCACCTGATGTTCAGACCCATAAAAGAGCATTTACTAATAATACGATTCAGAAAATGTGTACATATTGCAGGAATTGAGCCATTTGTGACAATTTACCACCATGAAATGCCGCAAATACTTGAGGACAGATATGGGGGTTGGCTAAATCATTTAATACAGTAATAGCCTCTATATATATATTTTCTCTGCCGGTGGTTGGGGGACTAAGTCATGTCTTTATAAATTTCTTAAGTCCAAACCAAATCAATGTCCTTGTTGCAGGGAAGACTTTCTACACTTTGCTGCTGTATGTTTCAAAGAATTTGGAGATAGAGTTAAGTACTGGATGACCCTCAACGAGGCTAACCATATAGCAGACTTTTCCTACATAACCGGACAGTTCCCACCGGTGCACTGTTCGCCGCCTTTTGGAAACTGTTCTGTTGGAAATTCTGATGTAGAGCCTCTCATAGCGATGCACAACATGTTGTTGGCACATGCTAAGGCTGCTGAGTTATATCGCAAGCACTTTCAGGTATATATTTCATCAAGTATACATTAATGATGAGAGATAGTACTATTTTTTGTTTTGTGTTTGAATGGAGGAGTTAATGAATTTGATGTTGAGGTAGGTGAAACAAGGTGGGGGTGTTGGAATTGTGGTCCATGCATTTATGTATGAACCATTTAGAGATGATGAAGAAGTGGATCGAGAAGCGGTTAAGAGAGCCTTGGCCTTCAATGTGGCCTGGTGAGTTTTTTATTTTCATTTCTTTTGAGAATTTAGATGTTGTTAAAGTGAGAATGGCTTGGTGAAGCTTTTTCTGTTAGTTAGGGTGTTAGATCCTCTAGTATATGGAGAATACCCAGCTGAAATGCACCGCTACCTTGGGTTGGACTTGCCAAGGTTTTCTGATAAAGAGAAAGAGCTTGTAAGAGGCAGTTTGGACTTCATTGGACTAAACCACTATTCAACTCTATATGCCAAAGACTGCATTTACTCTGTTTGCTCAGCAGGTGCTGACCGCCCAATTCGAGGTTTCCTCAGTACTACCATAGAACGAGATGGTATTCCAATTGGTGAACCGGTATGTTTACTTGAATTGCCACTTCTTTTGTAAATTTAAGATGATAAGAAATGGATCATCATTGCTTTTATTTTCCAACACTCTCCTCGTATGTAGGTTTATCCCCCCCATATATATATATGTATAAAAAATACACACAAGTAAGAAAATCCCTCATGGCCCTCTCACCTAGCTCCTTTGTGGTTTGTGTTCCTTAATGTCACTCTTGCCTTTCTTCAACTGCTTTAAAAATTCTATTTATCTTGGTTGGGTTGTGTTGTTTTCAGACTGGACTCGAACCGTTCTATGTAGTTCCAAGAGGCATGAAGAAGATCATAGACTATCTTAAGGAACGATATAATAACATGCCCATATTTGTAACTGAAAATGGTTAGTAAAATGGAAAGCAACTAATCTGTGTGTGATCTCATCCCAAAGTTGTTTTTTTTTTTTTTTCTTTTATTTCTCAGCTGGTGTTGATATTTTGCAATATTGACCATTTATATCATGCATGCTGATTAGTTGATTTTAAACTGTTGCAGCAAAGAAATTTATTCAGTTTTTTCTTTTACTACTATTTTTCAGGATATTCTTCAAAAACAGAGCAAAATGAACAAGTAGAAAATCTGCTACAAGATGAAGATCGCATCAAATTTCATAGATCTTACCTTGCTTATTTAGCCAGTGCAGTAAGGTAATGGTTTATGAAATAAAAACATGCCTTTTCCACAAAGATAAAGGTCTCCTTTGGTTAATTAAAATTTTGGTAAAAATAAGAATCATAGTTAATTAGATTGATTTAGATGGTACAGAAATTTATGACAGAGAAGGAAGATTTGAGAAATTGAGACATTTGAAAGGTTATATATGAGAAAACAGAAAAGGTCATATATCCAATTTAACATTTGAAATGGCTATGTATCCTATTTAGGGGAATATGAGAATTATTAATATTATAGAATGTAAAAGGTTATATATCATCCAATATAACATTTGAAAAATTGAAATGCCTCATAGAATTTTATATTTGTTTACTACATATTAGCATTTTAGCTACCCTGAATTAAATATATATAATTGAAACAAGTACTGTAGCTTAATTAGCTTGGTGTGGGTATTGTATTGACAGGGAAGGGGCAGATGTGCGTGGATATTTCATATGGTCATTAATGGATAACTTCGAATGGACAAATGGGTACAGTGTCAGATTTGGGCTCTACTACATTGATCGAATTACTAATTCCCTTCGAAGAACTCCAAAGCTTTCTTCAACATGGTTTACTTCTTTCCTCAACAACACCGCCTTTTTCAACTGTACAACTCAAATCTCTGTACCACCCCATAAACCAAATGTATTACATACTGGGTTGAAATCTGTAGAAACAGCAAATATGTAATTCCAAATATATATATAATAATTCTCTAATTTATTTGAATAGTGCTAGTTTTATGAAAATGTTGACTAAATTTATTTACTAAAGAAAATAATAGATAATGTATCAATGTTTAACTGGTTATCTATTTAAGTGTTCATTTATTTATATTTAAATTATACAAATATGACAGTTAATAATATATTTAACATAAAGTAAATTACATAAATGTATTTATCAAATAAGGCAGATGATGAATTAATAATGTTTAATTGGTTATCTATTTAAGTTTGTTTACTTATCGAAATTTAAATTATATGAATATATTAACTAATAATATCTGTAAATCCAATAAACTTCCCTTTTAATTTGTTTTTTTTATTATTATCTTCTTTTCACATATACCGTCTGCCCTCTGTTTTCAATAATTTCAAAAACATATCTTCAAATTTTAATATTCTTGCAGATTCTATCCTTCCAGCTTCCACTGTTCTAATAGTAAAAAAATTCAGTAAACAAGAGTTGAATTTTCTTAAAGGACAAAAATATCCTTACCCTCACTGCTAGTGCCGATAGTTAATCGGGCATGGAGATAGAGTCCAAAACTTGCCTATGGTAGAAGAGATATGATAGGATTCAAGTATATAAAGAAGATTAAGGGCATCTTCGATTTTCATATTAAAAATTTGGTTAACATGTTTGGATTTTGAATGGACAAGTGGTTATGGCCTATAGGAAACTTTTTTATTAAAAAAAAAAAAAAAAATAATAACATGTATTGAATCCAAAATCTTGTGGAAGTTAATTTCGAATTAAATTATATACTTTAACACTTTCAAATTAATTTCTAAATTAAAAGTTTAAAAAGTCAGAAAATTGAACTAATCAAATTTTTTTTAATCATGTTTGTACATTGAGAAAACTAATCAATTTTTTTTCTTCTTCCCATCTTGTTTATTAATTCCCAAATTGACTAATAGATTACTCACTCTTTTTATTCTTTTGTGAATGGTGAAATCTTAAGCACATTAATTTCAAATTTTTTTCTTTGTTTTTTCAAACACCTCAGGTCAAGTGTCTTTCTGTGTGAAAAATGGGCATGTGGATGGAAAATGATGGTTTACGTTAGACTAAGATCCCATTGGATGAATGAGCATCAAATAAAAAATAGAGGGCTTAACGTGGTGAGTTTTAAAACAGATGGCTAAAATTGTACAATTCTAAAACTATAAAATACCAAAAGTGCTCATTCAATTAATTCTAAAACTACCTCAACTTTAATGTGTGTGTGTGTGTGTGTGTTTTTAATGTAATTCGTATTATAGTTTTAATTCAATTTAAAAATAAAACTGATAATGCTAATCTTTACTTAGAAGGAGGGCAAGTTGAGTAAACTACCGGATGAAATTCTGGAATCAATTTTGTGTTTATTGTCAATGGAATTAAGAAGCGGCAAAAACCAGAGTGCTAGCTTTGGATACAATTAAGTTTGCACCTAGGTTGTATTTGGATTTTTCTACCAGCTATGGAAGAAAATTTACTAGCTAATAAGTAATGAAATTACACCAAACACAAACTCTGGAGGAGTTAACAATTAAAGTGGAAATTGAAATTCAAACTGTTCAGATAATATTAACATTTGGATTAAATTTGCCACCGAAAAATAAATCAAAAACTCAAATTGGATTTTGGCGATGAATCTTGTCCCATATAGGACGATATGATCCTTATATTTTTATGGTTAGTTTGCCAATCATGTATTAGGTAGACTTGGCTAGTTTCTCAATCATGCATTGAGTTCTAAATTTATCTTCTAACTATTTAAGTTTTTGACAAGTCTGTGTGTATGCTTTTTTTTTTTTTAATATGTTTAATTAGTTCTATAAGCACAATTGGCATCGAATTCCTAAATGGAGTCAGGTTGAACATTTGAAATTGACAATACTTCCGTATAAAATTATTTGATTTTAGATTGTAAAATTAATTAATTTTAGCGAGTCTAAATATGAAATTAAGTCTGTGTTGAATTTACTTAAGATTATTGTGTCCCTTCGAGAAAATAATCATTCAAGTGTTCCTTTCATCGAAAAACTATCATAGGATCTTGATATATTATATCATGCAGAACTTTACCTCAAGTATGCCCAGCTTTTGAAAACTATTAGTCCTAACATAGCCGTAGTTCAAATGCATTTATTATAATAATTAATATATAGTAGAAGTTTGATTAATAACAAAAATATGTGTTTTTATTACAAAGGCCTTTGTTTTTATTTTTTTTGTTAAAAAATATTAATGTCAACATAAATGAACGTAAAAAAAAATGATTAAAATTAATGCAATAATTTATAAACTCAAATTAATTTAAGTTTGTAATTTGGTAAAACATAGTTGTCCAAAATATTTTAGATATCTGTATGTGCGAGAGTGCGACAGCATCCACGAAAGCAATGGCCCATAATAATTGAAACGAAATAAATAATAAAACAATAATTTGTTATTTGATTTCTTATTGGACACACTATCCTCTTTCTTGTAACTGGGACTAAAATCTCTGGGAGGATATCTAGCGACTAGCGGTAATAGCGACTGATTTTTCTGACAATAATTCGAATCCCTCATTTACAATATAAAAAAAATGGATCAAAATTTAGAAAGTTGAATAACAATAGTGAAATTATACTCATGATTAAATTATTAATTTATTTTTTTATTTAATTGAGAAAGTGATTCTTTTAACTTTTACTAACTGTTTTTCCGTATTTTCATTTGAATAATAAAAGTTGATCTAATATCATTTTCATTTTTTATTTTTTGAAAGTATATCATTTGCTTTTTCAAAAAGGTAAATTTTACTTTAGCCCCACCTCTTTTGGACTTTTTGCACAAATGCAATTCTATTTTAAAAACAATTTCACTATATACGGCAACCTTACATTTCATTTTTGTTCAGTAGGTGAACTACTAGTCAACTCATATATTGACTTAAAGTAACACTTCTAACTTTTTTTTATTTTATATTTATATATATACAAATAATATATTTATTATTGATATTTTTACAAAAAAAATATAATTTCTATCTTTATATTTCTTTTTAAATAACAATTATAATTATTTAAAAATTTTCAGACATAAATATTATAAGAAATAATGGTTATTTAATAATTAAAAAAATGGTGATTTGTCTTTTTATAATTATCTTTTTTTATTAAATTATATTTATATAAGGTGACGAAAGTTTGATCGGCAAGCGGTTAAAGTAAAATAAAAATAAAATATGACGGCGCTATAATGAAAGTTATCAAAATAGAAATATATCTGTGCAAAATAAAGAGGACTAGAGTTATAAAAAAAAAATGACTAGAGAGAAATTTATCCTTTTAAATATCACATTTTTGGCACAAACAAAAACTGATCATTAAAGAAAAAAATTAAAAATAATTCTGATCATTGTTGGGAGAATAATTCAATTTTAAAAAATGGATTTCATTAAAATCCTTCCACGTTACGGACCCGAGTTATAATCTTACAACTTGTGTAGATCAATAATTAAACCTGACTTAGTTTATTATAAAATTAATAAAATTAACTGGTAGATAAAGAAAATCAACTGATAATTTCCTGCAAAAATGGGTTGCTACGAATTATATAATTTCCATTATTGTAGTTTGAAGTTGATATGTTCAATTCTGTTTTAAATTCGAGAGACTATGCTTGTTTTTAAATATATATACATATAACTTTTAAAATAAAAATATTTTCATTTTATTAAAAATAAAGACAATAACAAATTGAAATTTTTGATACTAATGATTTACCTTTAGAAATATATTTTCAAATTTGTCAAATGATAGTTTTTATTTTAATAAAATAAAAATATATTTATTATAGAAGTACTATATGTATATTATATATATATATATATATAAAAAAGTAGGCATATACAACTTGTACATCTTGACTTTGTTGGTATAGAAAAATTATTTGAAAATTAATATGTCCTATAAATAATATAAATTTTATTTTTTATAAAATATTATTCGATGATAATATTTAAAATAAATATTAAACCGATATATAAAAAAAATCAATTTTTAAAAAAAAATAAAAAACTTATTAATATGTATTTAATTAACAGGCATTACTAATAGCTTTTTTGCACTATATTATTAAAAAAATAATTTTTAAATTGATTGCACTTTATAAATATTAATACTATTAATTTTATACCACAAATATAACAAATGCTTCAAACTCCAAAATTGTTGTAATTAATTAAATCCATTTGGGTTTGACTAAATTATTTTAAATATAATTTTTACCAAATTGAAATTAATCCCATTCAATCCAACGTAGTCTAGCATTCAAAACAGCCCAAAAAAAAGTCTTTGTGCTCGTAACCTTATAAGAATAAGGCAATAAGCTGTGAGTCTTTTTAAGTTTGGACAGAACTTATACAAAATGGAAGTCACAAGATCTGAGCTATGTTTCTTTCTCTGTTTTGTTGCTTTCTTCCTTGTTGAGTCTACTTTAGCTCAAATATCTATAAATGGAGATGAACAACAGATCCAAAGATCTCAATTCCCAGAAGCCTTCTTCTTTGGAACCAGCACTTCTTCATATCAGGCACTTCTTCTTCTTCTTCTTCTTGAAATATTTATTATTATTTCTTCTCTGTTTTTCTACACTATGTCTGCAGGTTGAAGGAGCATACCTTGAAGATGGTAAGGATCTTAGCAACTGGGATGTTTTCACTCACATTCCAGGTAAATAATATTTATCTATTACTATTTTCCCACACCTTCACGGTTTACTTTGCATAGAAACATGGAGTTAATTATACAATTTGATATTTTATAAATGTTAGATTATATATAACATATATATATATATATGTATATCTCATCATCTCTGAGTACTTCAGGAAACATTCAAAATAACGAAAATGGAGACGTTGCAAATGACCATTATCATCGTTACTTGGTAATTGAATTTCACTTTTTACTTTTATTTTAAGAGTCAGGTTCAAGTCATATTGACCTGGTAGTTTTTAAAATTTATTTATTAACCATTGATCTCATCAGGACTAAAGTTTAAAATTCAAGTAGTAGTGATCAAATATGAATTTACTTATATAATTCTATTTGAAGAAAGTGAATTTTATTGGTCCCGTGAATTATAAATGAGTGTTTTTTTTTTAAAGGAAGTTTTGATATAAAACTAAGAGTTTGCCCAGCCTTATTCGTTATTTTTGTATCTGTCTTTATAGCTCTGTATCATAAGTGGTTGACAGAAAGCAATTAAAAGGGTTTGTTTTTTTAAATTTTTTGGTATTTGACATATGTAGGAAGACATTGAAATAATGCATTCGCTTGGGGTGAGTGCATATCGGTTCTCAATTTCATGGGCAAGAATTCTTCCTAGTAAGTATCTATTAATTCCCCAACAAAAGAATGATTAATTTTGAAAGTCAATGTTTAATTGTCTTGCTGTGATATAATAGGAGGGAGGTTTGGCAATGTTAATCCAAAAGGGATCGAGTTTTATAACAAAATCATCGACAACCTTTTGCTCAGAGGTATTTCTGTTTTTTCTGATAATTTTCATGACCATAAGAAAAGACTACTTATCCATAATAATTTTGCAGGAATTGAGCCATTTGTGACAATTTGCCACGTGGATATGCCGCAAATATTAGAGGACAGATATGGCGGTTGGCTGGACCATTTAATACAGTAATCATATTTTTACCTATTTCGGTCGACTAGAGGACTTAATTAGTTTTTGTCATTATAAATTCCTCAAAGCTGCAAATTAATGTCTTTGTTGCAGGGAAGATTTTGTACATTTTGCCACTATATGTTTCAAAGAATTTGGAGATAGAGTGAAGCACTGGATGACCCTCAACGAGCCAAACCTTATAGCACAGTTTTCCTACTTAACTGGCAAATTCCCACCCATGCACTGTTCGCCGCCTTTTGGAAACTGTTATGTTGGAAATTCTGACGTAGAGCCTCTCATAGCAATGCACAACATGTTGTTGGCACATGCTAAGGCTGCTGATTTATATCGCAAGCACTTTCAGGTAAATATTTCATCAAGTATACATTAATGATGAGAGATAGTACTATTTTTTGTTTTGTGTTTGAATGGAGGAGTTAATGAATTTGATGTTGAGGTAGGTGAAACAAGGTGGGGGTGTTGGAATTGTGGTCCATGCATTTATGTATGAACCATTTAGAGACGATGAAGAAGTGGATCGAGAAGCGGTTAAGAGAGCCTTGGCCTTCAATGTGGCCTGGTGAGTTTCTTTATTTTTCATTTCTTTTGAGAATTTTGATGCTGTTTCAGTGAGAATGACTTGGTGAAGCTTTTTGTGTTAGATAGGGTGTTAGATCCTTTAGTATATGGAGAATACCCAGCTGAAATGCGCCGCTACCTTGGGTTGGACTTGCCAAGGTTTTCTGATAAAGAGAAGGAGCTTCTAAAAGGCAGTTTGGACTTCATTGGACTAAACCACTATTCAACTCATTATGCCAAAGACTGCATTTACTCTGCTTGCTCTGCAGGTGATGACCGCCCAATTCGAGGTTTCCTCAGTACCCCCACAGAGCGAGATGGTATTCCAATTGGTGAACCGGTATGTTTAGTTGAATTACTCTCCTTTAAAAAATTTAAGATAATAGAAAATAGATTCTCATTGTTTTTATTTTTCAATACTCTTCTCGTATGTAGGCTTATTTTTTTTTTAGCCTATTTTAGATTTTTACANTGTGTTTTTTATTTTTGTATGGAGTTGTTCAGTTTTAAATTTATTTTAAACTATAATACTAAATTGAATTACTATTTATTTTAAAAACTTAAACTAATGAGAAATGGGACATGGTTTATTTTATGCTTTTCTCTAACATGTTTCATATTCAAGAAAAAAGAAAAGAAAACCCACTCATGGCCCTCTCACCTAGCTCCTTTGTGATTTCTGTTCCTTAATTTCTCTCTTAGAATTGCATTTATCTTGGTTTGTTTGTGTTGTTTTCAGACTGGAATGAAATCGTTCTTTGTTGTTCCAAGAGGCATGAAGAAGATCATAGACTATCTCAAGGAACGATACAATAACATGCCCATCTTTGTTACTGAAAATGGTTAGTAAATGGAAGTTACAACTCTCTGTGTGTGCTCTCATCCATGAGATTTTCATACCAAAAATTTTCTTTTTTCCTTTTACTTCTCAGATGGTGTTCATATTTTACAATAATGATCATCTATATAACACATGCTGATTAGTTGATTTTATAATGGTCGCTTATTCTTTTTTTTTTTTTTTCAGAAAAGAAATTTACAATTTTTTTCTACTACTATTTTTCAGGATATTCTACAAAAACAGAGCAAAATGAACGAGTAGAAAATTTGCTACAAGATGTAGATCGCATCAAATTTCATAAAGCTTACCTTGCTGCTTTAGCCAGTGCAATAAGGTAATAATTTATGTATAATTAATAAAACTTAATTTGCTGATCATGTAGCTTTAAATTAATTAGCTTGTTGTGGATATTGACAGGGATGGGGCAGATGTTCGTGGATATTTCATATGGTCCTCAGTGGATAATTTCGAATGGACAAATGGGTACAGCGTTAGATTTGGGCTCTACTACATTGACCGAATCCCCAATTCCCTTCCAAGAACTCCAAAGCTCTCTGCGAAATGGTTTACTTCTTTCCTCACCAACACTACCATTTTCCACCATTCAACTCAAACTTCTCTCTACCATCTTATGACTTAAATGTTATACATATCGCGTTGGAAGCTGTTAAAACATTAAATATGTAATAAACAATATAAATTCTGTACAATATCTTAAAGTGCTTCTAATCAAATTTTGTAAGTTGAAACTTTTGCTCATGCCTGTTTAGTATAGTTTATGCAAATAGATTTTTTAACAGTAGAATGTTTTATAACAGAGCTTCTCAAATAATAATTTGTATTAAAAAATTAATGATTATTTGGTGTTACTTTAAAAAATAATTTTAACTTCCAATAAATTGTTTATCAAATTTAACTTTAAAAGTGTTTTTGATTCTTCATTTATTTTACATAAATTATTTAACGAATAATTTTTGGACACAATAATAATTTTAATATAATAGTAAATGCAAAATTGGTAGGACAAAAAAACATTTAATGTTTTGTTTANAAAGAAATTTACTATTTTTTTCTACTACTATTTTCAGGATATTCTACAAAAACAGAGCAAAATGAACGAGTAGAAAATTTGCTACAAGATGTAGATCGCATCAAATATCATAAAGCTTACCTTGCTTCTTTAGCCAGTGCAATAAGGTAATAAATTATAATTAATGAGACTGAATTTGCTGATCATGTAGCTTTTAATTAATTGGCTTGTTGTAAATATTGGCAGGGATGGGGCAGATGTACGTGGATATTTCATATGGTCGTTAGTGGATAATTTCGAATGGACAAGTGGGTACAGCGTTAGATTTGGGCTCTACTACATTGACCGAATCACCAGTTCCCTTCCAAGAATTCCAAAGCTCTCTGCGAAATGGTTTACTTCTTTCCTCACCAATACTACCATTTTCCACCATTCAACTTAAGCTTCTCTCTACCATCTTATGACTTAAATGTTATACATATTGCGTTGGAAGCTGTTAAAACATTAACATATGTAATAAACAATATAAATTCTGTACAATATCTTAAAGTGCTTCTAATCAAACTTTGTAAGTTGAAACTTTTCCTCGTGCTTGTTTAGTATAGTTGATGCAAATAAATTTTTTAATAGTAGAATGTTCTATAGAAGAGCTTTTCAAATAATAATTTTTTATAAGTTGAAAAAGAGCTTTTATGAAAAAATTTAAAATTTAAATTTTTTTGAAATTGCTTAAAAAAACTATTTTTAGTCAACAACCACTTATACTCATTTTTTTAACATAAGTATTTATAGCTTCCAAGTAGAGTTTTATAACAAAAAAACAAAAAACAAAAAGTTATACCAAATAGGGGAGAAGTCTTTAGCATAATATATAATTTATAATCATAAATTCTTAAACTATTATATTTGCATCTTATATTCATTTGTGCATCTTGGCTTTTGTTAATTCCGAATCTGATATAGTATTTATGTAATATATTGTCTGGAAGTGCCGAATATTACTTACAATATGAGCAAATATCCTCGGATAATGAAATACATCTTCAATTGCTAAATACACCTTCAATTTCAAATATGTTACAGCAAATTTTATTCATTACTTAGAACAGATGGAATATTTGGTCACAACATTTGGTGTTTTGTTTTTCCTTTTAAATTTATATTAAAGGGTAGATTGTAGATACAACTTTTAACACTTAAGCCAATGTGTAATGGCCATTACTTTCCTCAGGTGAATGTTCTGGGTTCGAAAACCTGCATTCCAATATCACAAAAAATTAAAAAAAAAAATTAAAATCAATCGTAACTCTTTGTTACAATTATTATTATTATTATTATTATTAATTTTTTTTTTTTTCCCCCTTAGAGAAAAATACTAAAATAAATTATTTCCCTTTCATTCTCCATCCGCTGTGCCTTGCAAGGCCCAATTAGGTTATGAGTGAAGAGGGGCTTGACAAGGCTTAGGTGCGTTGAAACACTCAGCTTTGTTACTCAGCTCCATTGGGCTTCTACATTTAGGTTCCACGTGATAAAATGTTTAGATTATTCAATCCAATCGGTAAACGGTAAAAGATAATGGTAAACGGTAAATGGCGGAAATAATTGCACTCAAAAATCGAAAAACGGTGTGTTTTATATGAAAGAAGAAAGAAAGCTCTTTACCTTTACCTTTCCATCTTTTTTTTTCATTCATTAAAAAAAAAGAGAGAGAAAGCTTTTTTTTTTTTTTGGTGAAAGGAGAGAAAGCTATTTAACCCACTACATGCTTCTCCTATTTAAGTCAAGATAGAATTCTCAAAATCTTCCCAGCTCTGTTTCTTTCTTCTCTTCTTCTTCGTTGACTCTGTGTAGCTCTAATTTCCATTAATGGAGATGAACAACAAATCCAAATATCTCATTTCCCGGATGGCTTTTTCTTTGGAACCAGCACTTCATCATATCAGGCACTTATTCTTCATCTTCATCTTCTTGAAATATTTATTATTATTTCTTCTCTGTTTTCTGAGATTCTGTTTTCGTACACCATGTATGCAGATTGAAAGAGCATATCTTGAAGATGGTAAGGATCTTAGCAACTAAGATGTTTTCGCTCACATTCCAGGTACGTAATATATATATATATATATATTATATGTTTTTTTTTCTGCAAACAAATAATTAATCATGTCAACTACTTCGGGAAACATTTAAATAATGATAATGGAGATGATCATTACTATCGCTACTTGTTGGGACTCTCTAATTCTTAATAAAAAGTAACTGGGAGAAAATTTAATTTAATACTACTTGAATAGAATTTATAGAAAAATTGAAAATACAAACTAACTTTCAAAATAGCCATAAAATTTTCACTTGAAACTCTCTAACTCTTTATGGATTTAATCTCTTACAAATATTTCTGGATTTTATGATTCAACAACAAGAACTCAAACCTCTTATTTATAACATTACATAGTCGGTTAAATCACATAGCCGACTTTGCCAACTTATTTGTAGTTGGCTTTGGATTGCAGCAGATACAGCTGTGACACTGGCACAGCAATTTGGCAGCAATCCACTTGAGGCGGCAAGTAAACTTGGCGGCAAAACTCAAGTCAACATTTTGTGCTTGACTTGAAATAGCTGTTAGAACTCTACAATTCTCCGAATCCAGCAGCATTCAAAAATGATAGTCACCTGCCATCTATCTGATATGTTTTTGCACAGCTTTAGTTTCTACTTGCTACCATATTTAAGAAAACATGAACACTCATTTATCTTCTAGTGCCTTATTCCATTTTTGGAACTCTCTGGCTCCCTCGTTTCATATATTTGGATCTATCTTTGAAAAACTCTATAGTTTCCTTTAGGAGGTATACCATCATCTGAGTTTATTGTGATGGCAGCTTCTAATAGATCGAGTCTCCCCCTACTCAAAAACTTATTATTCTTCCTCCTAGCAACTGATGCTGGCACTAGAACTTGAACACATAAGACAACTTGGGTTTTTCAATGTCTTCCACTTTCTGGTTTTATGAATCATTATATCATGTTTATTATCCGTATTCTTCATTTCCACTTCTTGCATGGAGGACTTCCCTGCACTAAGCTTCTACTTGAGCTCCTTGAATATATATAACAGGTGGCACGAATTCCTTTCCAGAATGACTTTGGCAGCTTAGTCATACTGGTCGTACTTCTGACCATGTTCTATTCATTCTCTCTGGAATGTCTGAATCATATTCTTATGCCTTGTCAATTGCAATAAGAATCAAACTCTCCAGAATTGAGACTTTTTACCAATCTCACACACTACCATGGCACGAAACAAGTTGAAGAACTATAAACTTGATCCTTCATCTACAAAACAAATATCTATAATTCCGGAAAAAACTTATCAATCAAGATCATGAAATACATTTTACTTCAAAGTGATTCATTCTCATAGTCATTAGAGTGCACAAGACTGAGCAACTCTGGTATTCTCAGTACATATAATCTTACACCGAATCGTCAAAGATGGTGACTAAGGATTCACCATCCTCCTTTAACTGGTTGCCATTAAGCCTCTGCTCCAGTAAGAATTTTCTACAGTTCCTTTTTATATGACCATCTTGGCCACAATAGAAACATCTATATGATGTTCTACCGTTAGTAGATCTGTCGATGCTCTGGTTCCTCCCCCTTTCTTGACTACTTCTATGACGTCTTCCTCGATTCTCCAAAATGAGGGCTTGTGCACCATGATCAATATGTGCATCCTTTCTCCTAGCCTCTTTATTAATGCATCTTTAACAATTTACATTGTGAGCATACCATTGGGAGCTGAATTACTAAGAGTGACTACCAACCTCTCCCAGACTTCTGGTAGTGAGCTAAGCAGAAAGAGTGATTGCTCTTCATCTCCTAAATATAACTCCACAGCAGAGAGTTGATTTACCAAGCTTTGGAACTTGCTAGTGTGCTCAGCTACAGAAGTTCCACTATGCAGCTTCAAGTTCACCAATCGCTTCATTTGTAGGGCTTTATTTCGAGCAGTCTTAGCTTGGTACATATCCTCAAGTTTCCTCCAGATGGTATAAATGTCTATTTTCTACGCTACATGATGGAAGACACTGTGATCGATCAATTGCCTTATTTGACTGATCGTTTTCCTGTTCAACTTCTTCCAGGCAGTCTTTTTGCTGGGATCGGGATTTGTTTCCTTAGCTTCTATGAGATCATACAAATCTCTATAGCTGAGAAGATCTTCCATCCGAGATCTCCACAACGTGTAGTTTGTAGCAGTAAACTTGATCATAGCTTTGGATGATTCTTCCATTGATGCAATGGCTTGATATAAAAATCAGAGCTGAATTACACAAAACAAAGTTCATCGTTACTTCCCGAATGGTCGAAAAAGTTAGATTTGACTCTTCCTCGATCAAAATCCGACTCCTAGAAATTTTGAGGTAAACTTGCAAATTTAGAAACTATAAAAACCTATTTGCAATTTATGAAACTTAAAATCAAAGGCAAAACTATAATTTCAAAAAAATTTCAAGGACTAATATGTAATTTTTTAAAATTTCCAAAGTCGGTGATGACGTGACAGACACATGCGTGACGTGTCCTTGATGTAGTATATACGTGTTGATTAAGATGATGGCAGCATGTTCGGTGATGTGGCACACCATGTGGCAAAGATGCTGGCTTGGCTTTGACGTGGCAGCTGACTGGGTCATCTTCAACCTCCAGACAACGGGTGTGGCGGGTGATGTACCTCTAGTGAATTTGGGCGGCCCATGTGGGCACGTGTGACGTTAAAATTTGCTTCGGTTGGTCTTTTTCTCCTAGTCTCGTCAAGCACTTCACTCTAGTACCTTCAATTTCCTGTTTTTAGCTCGTTTTGATGGTGAATCAAATTGAAGAACATAGTCAATTTATGCTATGTTTTTCTATTTACAGGTCCAACCTCACACTCTTAGCCTTAACCAGGGCTCTAATACCACTTGTTGGGATTTTCTGATCCCTAGTGAAAAGTAATTAAGAGAAAATTGAATCTATTACTACTTGAATAGAATTTACAGAGAAATTGAAAATACAAACTAACTCTCATAGCCATCGAACTCTCACTTGAAGCTCTAAATCTCTCTCTGGATTTAATCTCTCACAAATCTCTCTGAATTTTGTGATACAACAACTAAAACTCAAACTTCATATTTATAACATTACATAGTCAATTAAATCCACATTGCCGACTTTGCCAATTTGCTTTAGTTGACTTTGGATTGTAGCAGATACAGCTGTAACACTGACACAGCAATCCACTTGTAGCGGAAAGCAGTCTTAGCGACAAAGTTCAAATCAACATTTTGTGCTTGACTTGAAATAGCTGCCGAAACTCGACACTACTTGGTAATTCAAATTCACTCTTATTTTTATTTTTTTCTGTCTTTACAGCTCTGAACCATAAATGGGTGACAGAAAGCAATTAAAGGGTTTGTTTTTAATTTTGGCATTTTACATATCTAGGAAGACATTGAAATAATGCATTCTCTTGGGGTAAATTCATATCGGTTCTCAATTTCATGGGCAATAATTCTGCCTAGTAAGTCTCTTTAAATAAATATCACTGTTGCTTCCCACAAAAAAATAAAATAATAATAATTAATTTACCACTAATATTTAATTGTCTGCTTGTGATGTAATGGATGGGAGGTTGAACCATGTTGCAGAATTTACCTACTTTCGGGGAGAGTCACCGCCGGCTCGCTGTTCGCCGCCTTTTGGAAATTGGTCGGCTGGGAATTCTGACGTAGACCCTCTCGTCGCGATGCACAACATGTTGATGGCACATGCCAAGGTTGCTGATATATACCATGACCACTTCAAGGTAAATTATAGTAAGAAACAAAGTTACTTTTTTCTTTTTCATGAGAATTATGTGTCACTAATAGTGATAGTCATTAACTGATGACATTGACATGATAGACTTTTTTATTTGAATAATATTTAAATTATTATAAGAATATCACGACTATATTTTCTCACCAATAATGATCTCACTAATAATGACAAATAGGCGAGACAAGGTGGGTTTATTGGAATTATTGCATTTGCATTTATGTATGAACCACTTAGAGATGAAGAAGCGGATAGAGAAGCTGTTAACAGAGCCTTGACCTTCAATATTGCCTGGTGGGTTATTTGCATTGTTATTTTAAATTTAACATTATGATTTTGAGTAAGTTATAATAAAGAATATTATATTCACATGTAAAATATGTCTTAAATTATAGAAAAAAATGGCATCATTATAATCATCGACAAAGACAACCACCACCAAAACATGTACACCTTGTAGATTAGATATTTTGGCACGTGGATAACACGTGTGGTTATGAATATCAAACCTTTTTTTTTATACAAATTAGAGGAGTGAAAATTTTTAGCCAGATCAAAGTTTAAACTTTAAATCTAAAAATGTATTCTCAATAACTTTGGACTAAGCCTACAAATATATCAACTTAAAATGGTACATGAGCTACGTTTATGTACGATAGCTTAATTCTTATGGAAAATAGCTTATTCTTATTGTTATCGAAAATTAAACTACATTCTTAATTTCAAGTTGATCAACAAGATTAATTTTGGTTAAAATAGTTTATTGTTATGGAAAATTTCCATTAAACTACAGGAAATGGAGAATACCCTGCTGAAGTACATTAATCCATTGGTTTTTTGGACTTACCAATTAAGGTTTTCCATTAGTGAAAAAGAGCTTATAAGAGGCAGTTTGGACTTCATTGGCATAAATCACTATTCAACTCCATATGTTAAGGACTGCGTTTACTCTGCTTGCTCAATGGGCTCGGTTCGAGGCTTCTTGAGTACCGTCACAGTGAGAGATGGTGTTCCAATTGGTGAGCCGTATGATTTATGCAAATCACCTTATAATCCTCCCAATAGAGCTTCCTTTTTTATATGGTTCATTAAAAGTAGTCACTCTTTCTTGCCCTGAAGTTGGCTGTTTCTTTTAGTTTCTTATGTGTGTGTGTATACACACACACTTTTGGAGCATTGTTTTCAGACTGCTATGCCAAGATTCTTTGTTGTTCCAAGAGGCATGAAGAAGATCGTTGAGTATCTTTAAGTAACGATATAATAATATGCCCATCTTTGCTACTGAAAATGGTCTTGATCAGTAATGAAAAAAGGCCAAAGCTATTTGTTTTGTGTACTGTTTTCATCTCAATTTTTATTTGTTTATTTTTAAAAAAATATGATATTCTGCAATAGTAAACATTATACATATCTATCATGTAGAAAAGAAATTTATTTTTGATCAACTTTTTTTTTTTCAGGGTATTCACCAAAAATACAGCAGGACGAACATGTAGAAGACTTGCTACAAGATGTGGATCGCATCAAATTCCATAATACCTTGCTTCTGTGCTATAAGGTAATAATTGAAAACCAAAGAATGTATATAGCTTTATAATTTATAATATTTACCAGTTTAGACCTTGTTTGGACCATTTTTTTAAAAAAATTAATATATATTTAAGCTTGATTTTGGAAAATAACAATTGTCCCACATTGTTTAAAAATGAAAAAAGCTTTGAATTTTGACAAGTATAAATGAGTGATATAAATTGAAATTGGCATTAGTCCTTCATCTGAAGCGCAACAAGCATTTTTGAATCTTTTTGCTTACAAATTGAAACTTCACCAACATTTGAAAAAATCCCGCACATCAACACACAACTACAATATAGACTACTTAGTTTATTTTCGTTAAAATTTACTTTGAATAGTCAAGTGTTCTTAGTTAATTTTTTTATTTAAAAGTCTTTTGATCTTAATTGCATTTGTAACCCTTTAATTATTTTGTTTTCAATAATTAATATAATCTTTTGATTTAATTGGCTTGTGGTGATTTACACCAACAAATCTTTTTTGGCATAGTTGATGAGACTTTTAAAGTTCAAGAGCTATATTTAAAATATAGATAATTTTCAGTTTCTAACCAAAACGAGTAAAAAATAACTTTTTAAAAATATTTTTCGAGAAGGATAAGAAGACATAAGCAAAAACTATGTCAAATAAAATTTAAATATTTTTCCTTTATAAGTCCCGGTTTGATTTAATAAGTTTTGGTAAATTAAACCTGAAAAAATTAGTTAAATTTTGAAAATAATTAATTTCAACTGCAATTTTTAAAATTTAACTTAAATTGAATTTAATATTTTTAAATTTTTGACAAAAATATTTACAATTACTATTATATTTTTTATTTAAAATTTGACTTAAATTGAATTTAATATTTTTAAATTTTTGACAAAAATATTTATACTTTTTATTTGAACTAATTATTAATCAGCAGTTAACACTTGTTAGTTTTTATAAGCATCCTAGAGATGCAAATGCATTTGCGTGAAGTGGGGGGTTTGAATGCATTCAAGATGTTGGGGAAAATTTTCGAAAAGTACTCTTTTGGACTGTCCACCTTTGCTACGTCTCATTTTCAGCTGTACAAGAAGATTTTGGATCTAGTTAAAAACACCAACACAAAGTGATTTTTACATGTACATCGTGTGGAAGTGTCTAATAATAATAAAAATAAACAACTTATTCTATTGTTATTATTATTATTATTAATATTATTATTATTATTATTATTATTATTATTATTATTTTGGTTTCTCATTGCTAAGTGGCAACTTGGATGTTAAGTTTACCAAAAAAAAAAAAACTTGGACGTTAATTATTATTTTTTAAATAATTATCTAATCCCCTATCTCTATCAAATCTTGCTCTCTTCTCCATTGTCTTTTATAACCAAAAACAATTATCATATTAAATATTTTCTTCTTTATTTAAAGAAGCCCAAAATTAGTTTCAATTTTTTTTTTTTGGATATCTTTCATTTGCAACTCCTAAAATTTGCATCAATTATAATTTAACCTTTTAAATTGTCAAAATTATAAATAGCACACTTAGTGCATGGAATTATTTGAGAGGTGTAAATTAAATAATAAAGGAGGGAGATGATAAATTTTTGAAACCTTGAAAACAAGTTGACTATAGATATTTTAAAAATAAAAATAAAAATCAATCAAATTGTATTTAAATTAAACGTTTAGAAAAATTAAATCTTTTTTTTAAATAATATAATAAAATAATATTAAATTGAAACTCATAACAATTCATATATTTAAAAATGATAAATGCATTTTAGTACTTTGTAATTTGATAAACTTGCACATTAGACCTTTAAGTTTTAAATGTATCATATTAAGCTTTTAATTTACATTTTATGCCACATTAAGCCCTCAAATTTCAAGTGTACCAAATTAATCTTCCAATTTATATTTTATATCATAATATGGAACATAGAATTATATTTTAATGTGGCACAATTTATTGTGGCATAAAATATAAATTGGAAGAATAATATAATATGTTTGAAATTTAAAAGTCTAATGTGACATAAAATATAAATTGAAGACTTATGTCAACACACAATCTGAAAGGCCCACTCAACCAGCCCAGCAGCAACAAGCTAAGTTTATTTCTCACTACCTCAAGTCTCAACCCAAGGAGCCTCAAGAAGAGTCTAGAAGCACAGCTGTTGTTCCTATCCGAAATGCATCACAAAGCTTCTAGACTATTCCATATGAATATGCCTTTTTTTTTGTATTTATTTATCTACAATGTATTACCTTAGGGTTTGTATATAAATAGGTAATGATTGGTAAAACATATCTTATCTATTACATCAAACTTTGTAGCCGCACTAAAAGATAGAAATTTAATATTTCTTTATTTTAATGTGATACACTTAAAATCTGAAAGTCTAATGTGACATAAAATATAAATTGGAAGTTTAATATAATACATTTGAAACTTAAAAACCTAATGTAAAAATTTATCAAACAAAAAAGTACTAAAGTATTTTATCCATATTTTAAATTAGTCTAATTAAAAAAAAATGAAAGTCAATAGAAAACCAGATCAAGTGAAGTTGGTCTACTGATAAGCCTCTCACGCCCATACTACAAAGCCATAGATTCAAGATACACTCATTCCTCTTTAAAATGGAAGTTAAACTAATTCCATAAAAAAATAGAAAACCAGATGAATCCACTCAAATTTATAAAATATGAAATATTGATGCAAATTTATCCATTAAAACAGTGATAGGCCAATAGCCATATAATAATTTGAAACTAAGCAGCAAAACATGAAGACTGAGGAGCCACCAAACTCCGAGCTGAAGACCATTAGTTTAGACTGTGGATTAACAAATTAAAGTTTTAATTTGTGCAAAGGAACATATGGGTTAGATTTTCTTTTTGCATCCAGTACTAGTACCCCGGACAAGATCATTCACAGTGTATATATACATACAGATATACATATATATATATATATACGAATACGCTATAAACTCTGGAGTCGGGGTTTATAGCGTCCCCAACGGTCAAAGTTTCAATTGGGAAGTCAACATTCGAGCAATTCACAATTTTGAAGTTTTGAAATTCTCCCACATTCGAGACACATGATTCAGCAATCCCTCCCCCCCCCCCCCCCCCCNTTTCTGATTTTTTTTTCCTCTCTTTTCTTCCCAGCTTCTCCTCTCCCCTGCCTCCCCCAGCCCTGTTCCCGGCTCCCTGGTTGAGTAGAAACAGAACCTCTGTCCCATCACTACTACAAAAAATAGCTATTGACGACGGCCATACTTTTATATAGACGTCGGTTGAAAAAGAGAGCCGTCGTTGATAAAATAAGACGACGGTTAAAAAATATCAACGACAGTTTTAACTGTAACCGTCGTCTTAAGTTAATCAAAGACGACGGTTACTTCAACAACCGTCGTTGATAAAAGACAAAAATACACGTGGCATATGTTGAAGAGTATAGACGACGGTTCCTTTAGGAACCGTCGTCTATTAGGACCTTATCGACGACGGTTCCCTAGGAACCGTCGTCTATTGTGAATTATCGACGACGGTTCCTAAAGGAACCGTCGTCTATAGTTTGTGTATATTTTCGGCACCGTTTACAAGTACTATAGACGACGGTTCCTAGCTAGGAACCGTCGTCTATAGATAAAAGTGTATTGACGACGGTTCCTACCTAGGAACCGTCGTCTATACATTAAAGACGACGGTTTCTAGGTAGGAACCGTCGTCAATAACTAAAACGGTGCCGTTTTGCCCCGTGTTTTCTTCCTTACACGGCCCCTTCTCTTCCATTTTTCCCCAACTCTAAAAACCCTAAACACCCGAAGCTATTGCCGCCGCTGCCTTCTCTCCGCCGCTTGGTTCATTTCAACGGAAATCTACAGCATATTCAACAGCAGGTAAGTAATGCTCACCCGTATTTTATGTTCTGTATCTTCAAACCGATTTTTTTCGTACACTTTGCTTCATTTGAAGCCCGAAAATATGTTTGCTTCATTTGAAACCCGGAAATATGTTTT
>QANX01000127.1:0-70900 GCA_003254975.1 Ochetophila trinervis
ACATTCATAATAATAAAAAATTTAACAAACATTCGTGTTCTTATTCATATTACAATCAATCTAGTAATCAATTTCCTAATTTCTTGGTGAGCCTACAAACAAATTTTTTTTTTTGCTTATGTAAAGTATATTTGTTGAGAGACATATAGAACTTTAATAGCTTTTAATAATCTTAAATGATATAGGAGCTGCGACACGTTTCTCTGTTAAGAGGTCAAGAGTGATTCTACCAAAAAAAACAGAGGTCAAGAGTGCACTGTCAGGTGTTGAGTTGGGACAATCAAATTTTATTTTTCCTTTAATTAATTTCATTGACAATTTAAATTTATAGCTGGAAATTCCATTTTTTATAGTTAAATACACTTTACTTAAGTTTGCAATGTTCATTTATTATTATTATCCTTGCTGCTACTGTTGTTATTATATTATTGGTACTATTTTGAATTCTAAAAAGTTACATAATAGTGACCAATACATTAAATTCTAAGAAACCCTGATGGTTCATCCATTTTTAACCCTAAATTTTATTTTGTTTATCTTTAATTTTTTCAATAAATGGTGAATTTTTAAATTATTTAGAATGGGTTAATGATCATAATTTTGTAAAAAATGTGTATGAACTGTAAATATTACATTAGCATTTCGATTTTGTAACCAATATATATTATTTTGAACTAAAAGGTATCAAAACAAATAATACAAATTTAGAGAATCCAAAATAAACCTATTAAAACTAGTAAAGTTCATTTAACCTTATTATTTTAGTTCTCACTAATTATAAACATCTCTAATTAATAATTAGCTCAAAAAATTAAATACATATATATATATATATATATAAATACTCAATCATCTAATTCATGCTAAAGGGAAAAAAAGAAAAGAAAAAAAAAGAAGCTTACACAAATACCTACTATTAGTCAAGTGATTGTGGAGGTGGATTTCATTACTCCATAAAATGTGACGCTGACAAATAAAGAAGGTGAGTCTAAATTATATCAATTATATAATTAACTATAATTCTAAGGTCCAATTTGAATTTGATTGAAAATTCAAACTATATTAAATTATTTTGAAATCTAAATAATTATTATTTATTTATTTTATTTTTATTAAAGTCTTAATTCAAAAGCCTATATAAATGATTTTAAGTCATCATACATTTTATGATGAATACTTTAGCATAAAAGGATTTTTAGTCAGTGTCACGTTGGTATTCTAAATTACTCATAAAGGCATTTTCTATTTTGTAGATTTACATATTTTTTGATGATTAAAAAATACATAATTTTTACATCAACAATATTTGTTGGTCTATCTATAAACCCTTATACTATAAAATCCTCGACTTACTTAAATATATATTGAATACAACAGAAGAAAAATATATATAGTGCATTAGGAGAGGCACAAGCATCCCAACTATCATATGTTGCCCCAAAATTGAATATCAAGGCAATTTTGCATAACCTTATAAATAATAAAAAAAGAAGTTTTGTTTTGACAAATATATTAGATATATTTTTAAAACTTTTCTCATTTGTTGATGAAAGCTTCAACAACTATAAAATATTCTAGTTAGGTGTCTAAATTTAATTTGATATTTGTAAACTAATGTACTTTGAAACACTTTATCCAATTCACAAAAAAAGAAAAGAAAAAGGGAAACACTTTATCCATACAATATGTATCGAATATCAAGACAATATTCGCATAACCTTATAAAAAAAAATAAAACTTTAAAAAAATATTCTATGTACGTGTCTACATTTAATTTGATATCTGTTAACTACTGTACTTGGAACAACACGTTATCCATACATCAATCCGACATATGGATATTTAGAGTACAAATTTGAGTTTTGGTATTCGTGGTTTTTAACAGTGAGATTACTGTAATATCTTTTAATTACAAAAATTTAATTCTATTTTAATTTTTACTATTTAAAATAAAAATAAAAATTTAAACATTTAATTGTTATTATTTAAAATGATACATTATGTAATTTTCAAAAATGATAATCATCAATAATAACAAATAATATATATATATTTTAATTTAAACCTTTGATTGTGGAGTAAATTTTAAGCATTTGGATATGAAAAATAGGATTATGGATATTAAAGTTTAACCACGGGAAAATTTTATTAAAGAATCTTTCAATTTTTTTGTCTTTGGTAACTAGGAGAATCTTTTATCGATCTTGTTACTAAATACGAAAGAAAACCATTCAAACTTTGGCTCATAAGTTCCCATAAAAGTAAGTCATTAATTATCTTAATAAATTAGATTTATCTCTAAACTTTATCATCTTAAATTTTCAAATAACATTCATGCATGATTTTTTTTTCCCAATGCAATTATGCAAAACCTATTATTTTCTCACATATTAATTAATATAAAATAAAATGTATGGGTTTGGATGTTAATATTTAATTCTATTCATTTATACATTATAATTTATTTTTGATTCTATCAAATATGATACTGACATATAACTTGATAACTCAAAATTTTTCTAGAGCTATAAATTATTCTAAATTTCTAATATCTCCGAGAAAAAGAAAAAAGAAAAAAAAGTATCACTAATAATTACAATGACCCATCCCTTCATTTATGAACCGTTCGCTTTTTATGATGGTTCTGAAACTTGATGAACGATCACTGATCAAAAACATCTGGAAAACCATTCTGATTATACAGTAAAGCGCAGCAGATTGCAGCTCCATGTACAGCACCCCTTCCACATCGCGACAAAAGAGTATTTAAACCAAAGGAGAAAAAAGTTGGTACATGACGTGTCACGATATGGACATTCTGATATTTTATTAGACGGTGATAGGTGGTGGGGCCCACTTTGCTTTTGGACCCCCCTGCCACCTCCAGCAGCAGCGCAGCAATCCGTGCCTTAAGGCTCATCGCATTACAGCTCCCTCAACGCCCAATTCAATTTCGACTTGTTAAATACCAACTGCTCGTTGGTCCACGTGTTCCTTCTTTTTCTTTGAATGGATTCTTATCCACCACCACCACCAATCATGCACGGAAATGAAAAATAATCCTTTATTTTATTGCCCATTCTATAAATTTTTTTTTTGGTATTCTTTGAATATTCTGTTGCTCAAAATTTTGCAAAAGAAAAAACGTTATCCGACATGGCATTTTGCTATACTTAAACGATTTAAATATGGTATGAAGATTTTCCGTTTCGTCCCATTTAAATATATATATATATATATTTATCTTTATTCATGTATTTTACTCGTCCAAAAAACTATCACTCTCTATTACTTATTTTATTTATTGTTTTGTATTTTTTTTAGATCAGAATACATTAAACTACTCGTTAGATAAAATAGGATGAAAGATCTAAATACTTTAATATAAGGTATTAAAGATCTAAATTTTTTTTATCACCTAATTTGATAATTATTAAATTAGAATTTTTTATATTTTATTATTAAAATTTAATATAAAAAATCAACTTTTTAATAACTGTAAATCAAATTGTTATATAAAGATGGAAGAATTAGAAAGAGGTAGGAAAGAGAAAACTTTTTTGCATTGGAACTATGAGATGTAATATTTTTTTTATCATCCATGCTCATAAATAATATTTTTTATTAAAAATGATGAGAAGTATTATTTTTCTTCTATGACATGGTCAAATCTTATAGGCCAAAAGTATGCATTCCATTCACATTTCCTCACATTAAAAATGATCAAAATTAACAAAGTTGATTAATTACAAATACATAGAATGTGGTCAACATTGTTAAATTTAGTAACTAATATAAGAAAAAAAAAAAATAGTGAGAGCTCACAGTTAAGATCATGAAATCGCCCGTTTTATAGTGTTATCCGCTTTGTTTCTTTGTAAGTAAATTGTTTTGTACGAAGAAAAGAAAATCTTATCCATTAACAAAAAAAAAAAAAAAAAGAAGCACAAACATTATAAAAAGGGAAAGAAATCAAAGACTTTCAAAAAGGTCCAAACCAGAAAAAAAAAAAAAAAAATTCTCAGAGAACAAAACACAAACGCTTGAAACACTTTTTTCTCATCAATGGCTTCCAGGAAGATCTTCCATGCAAAACCCAGTTACATTTTTCCGACGCCATCGATCCGAGACAATCCAGTCGGTTCCGATACTCTGTATGAATTCGAAGAGTCTGATATATGGAGCTCCAACTCCAACTCCAACACAGTTTCAGCTCTAGATCAACCTAAGAAATCGATACCCATGAGGGATCCGAAGAAACTGGGCAATAGGAAGATGAGCGTACAGGCTGAGAGAACGACGTCGTCTAAGGCGACCTCTGCATCATTGCCGGTGAACATACCGGACTGGTCGAAGATTCTGAAAGATGATTACAAAGGACAGAGAAGAAGAGAGAGCGATGACGATTTTGAAGATGAAGATGACTATGATGATGATGATGATGAAGAAAGTCAAAGAATGCCACCTCATGAGTATTTAGCAAGAAAGAGAGGAGCTTCTTTGTCTGTTCATGAAGGTATTGGGAGGACTTTGAAAGGCAGAGATTTGAGAAGGGTGAGAAATGCAATTTGGAAGAAAACTGGGTTCGAAGATTAAATTAAAAAATTATTATTATTATTATTATGTAGAAGAATTAGTTACGGAAAATTTTGGTAGCCCAATGACTATATGTCTTTCTTCCTCTTCCTCATCATAATTTATTATATTTTTTGTTTTAGGTAGCTATTTTTTTCTTCTTTGTTTTTTACATTTTGGGTGTCTGAGTTTTTTATGAGAGGAACACTCATGTATAAATTTACATGCATATGCAGACTGTTTTTTTTTCTTTCTTTTTTTAACATTGTGAAATCAGATTGTTAGCCAAAAATCTCATTCATCATTTTTTGTTTCTGACCCAGAATTTATTTTTTTGTTTTTTATTTTATTTATTTTGTTTGTTTTTATTAATGGAAATTTATCATGTGAACCTAGAAAAAAGTACTTAGAAAAACTTATTTAATATGAAAAAAGTTATTTGATACGAAGTAATCTCTGTTGAATTTTGAAAGGTTTAGCCAAGTGGGATCTTTTATTAATTAGAAGCTGAGGAAACTAGTAAAAAAATTGGAGGTAAGTGATGGGAAGTAGTAGGGTAAAATGGTAGGTAGGAAAGCTACAGCGCAGCTAGGAGTAGAGCAAGTCTTGAAGAGAAATTTATGTTTCCTCGGGATGACAAATACGCATTACGTGGCGTTTTGTAATTAGTACATTTAATTTTGTATATTTTAGTTCTTTTTTTTGGTTAATCTGTATATAGACTAAGTTTATCTCTAATTCAAATTATATTTAAATATTTTAAATATTTTTTAAAAACGCATATGCAGTTTTTAATTCTCATCTAAAAGCTTATACGTGGTAGGGTAAAAGGACATCAGTATCTTTACAATTCAAAAATAACTTTTAATAACTAATTGAGTTACAGAAAAAGATAACTCAGATTAGCTAAAAGCTAATGAGGAAACCAAACCTGGCTAACTCTGAAGCTCTTCGAAAATAAAGTCAAATATAATTAAAAAAAATAAAATAAAATATCCAAAACACAAAGAACACATTAGCAAAAGCTAGAAACATAATCAAAAAGAAAAATATAAAAGCCGAAGCTATCCAAAAACAAAATTAGCATAACAGAAATGAGCTACGACCTTGAATGTTCTTTGCATAAGATGCAGCACAAAAGAGGGTAATTTAAACCATCAATATGTGCTAGCCTAAGAAGTAGCTGTATATTTAAATAAATCATCCACAACTGTATATTTAGATAACTATGTGAAGCAACAAAGTGAGAATGAACTGTAAACAGAAGGCCCAGGCGGCTTTATATTTTCATAGAACATCCAAAATCCTTCTATGAATCAAATTAAAAACATAGATTGCACTACAACAAAAACACTAATAGACGATGCAAAAACGACATTGCAAATTGTAAACGGGACTTAAATTATTGTGTCGCGAAATAGACTGTCGCTGAAAGTGTAAAATATCCACGATAGATAAAATGCATAGTAAATTTGAAAAACAGCACCGCATAAACATTGTTCTGGTTGTCTGTTTTTTGCGACACAGATATGTCACGAATAACACAACAATTGGTGTCGCATTTTGCGAATAACACCATAATTGGCGAAAGCCCAAGCGACTTTATATTTTCATAGAACATCCAAAAACCTTATATGAATCAAATTAAAAACATAGGTTGCACTATAATAAAAACGCTAATAGGCGATGCAAAAAGGGCGTCGCAAATTGTAAACGGTAACGTAAGTTATTGTATTGTGAATCGATTATCGCTGAAACTGTAAAACATTCATGACAAATAAAACGTGTCACGAATTTGAAAAACAACGACGCATAAAGATTGCCGCAAATTATGCGTCGCCAATTAAGTCATTTTTTGCCACCTTTATTCGCCGATGATACCACCAGTTGGCAACGAAGGGCATCGCCAATATATGTACGAATTTGCGACGAACTATGTCGCTAATTATTTAGGCCACGTAGCAAATCCTATTTAAGATATTGCTAAATAATTCAAATTTAATTTTAGTTACAAATTAAATAATTTTTTTAATTTATATTTTACTAGTTTAAATTAATTTAAAAGAAATTAATTTATTGTTATAATTTAGAGTATCAATAAATCAATTATATCTTAAAATCTCATTTGAATATTTTATTAAATTAATTTAAATTTATAAATATTATTAATTAAAATTAAACAAATTTAAATTTCATTATCTTTTATAAAATAATGAATAATTTATTGCAAATGATTAATTTAGTAAAAATGAGAATCAATTACTAATAAAAAATACAAATGAAAAAAAAAATGCAAATATATAAAAATAATGCGAACAACAAAATTACATTCAGTAACATCTTTCCATAAATACAATATATAATTAAATGCGACATGGTTAATTTTTCGTCACCTAAAAGTATATATATAAATTGGAATATGCTATCTTACTTTGATTTTATAAATGGGAGCAAATCAGATATCCATTCTGCTCTAAAATTATCTACGTACTATTGGGTTCAAACCACATCTTAAAAATGCACATAGAGACCAAATAAGTAGTTCAAATAAGTATCAACTAATAATTATCAATTCTTATTAAGTGTAAAAATGTTAGTAATTATTACCATATCTGCTAATTTTTCTCGAATAACATTATTTACTATGGTGTCCCACATAATCATTATAACATAATACCCACATTCAGTATTTTCTAGCTATTTTACCGTCTATACAAAAGTGATACAAGAATGTTAATCATTATATTAAATAGCTAAATAGTCATTTAACCATATACATTAAAAGTGTATTTAGATATATGAATATATATTTATGTATACCAATATGTACTATATGTACCTTTGTTTTAGGCCATCTAAGCTTTTCGTACTTAATTTTCTTTTGTCCGTTGGATGTACGGTTCTAAGACAAGTACGTCCTATATTTACGCATACATTATATATATCAATAGAAATAATATCAGCATTAAATATCAATTATTAAATTTTATTAATAATCATCCATATATATAGTTAATTATGCAAACTTACCTATCCAACAAACTCTTAAAGTTAGCCATACACGCACGGTTGTTCCCCGTAAGTGAATCATGAAATCATGCAACTGTTAAGTATGGGTCAACAACATCCAACATTGAATGGGAACTACAAAAATATTAATTGCAAATTGAAATTATGTTTATGCGTACATAATTAGTAAAACTCAAATAATAATATTATTATTAGAAAACTTATAGTACCTTGACCAGTACTCAAAAAACCATAGTTGACCCTTTGATGCTTCGTTCCATCGCATCAAAATTCTTAGTTCTCGCTCATCAGGATTTTTCCTTTCTACGTTAGCAATATCTCCAGGGAGTAGAAAACAATACTTCCCTAGTTGTCTGCCCATCAATAGGGAATGTAAATGTCTAAGCAGTGAATTATTATTTACAAGTAGCATAATTAATTGTATGTAACAACACTATAGTAATAAAACTATGAGTAATTAATGCAATGAAGTTGGAGTTACGTAGCTTATGTAGAACAAAATGCAAGATTGTAGCAACTCTTTCATGTAACAAAAATCTTGGATATCTTTCTTCGAAATTGATATCCATACTTCATAGCCCATAACCGCTGGTGGTAAGGAGGTCGACCACAACTCATAAGTGTCGTAAGGGTCTCATCCTTAACAACTGTAGTAGTGGAGGGCTAAGTTTTAATGAGCCGACATTGTCAAATTCAGCAGCCGACTCGGCCCGTATTGGTGTAGGCCTTTGGGACCTATGTGAGTTAGTTGATCCGGTTGCTACCACCTGTTTTCCCTTTGATATTTTCTTCTTTCCATATTCCTACAACTAAAATAAAATACATGTTAGTATCATAAAAACAAAAAATATATTGTCAAACACTTTTCAAATTTATGTATATCATATTATATACCTCATCAGATGGCAGAATAACAAGCTGTCAAGGCCATGCCATGAATGACCCTTCTGCCTCCCTAACATAGACCATGCCGAATGATTGTACATGTAACAACACAGCTAGATCAATCATTGCATCGACAGAGACTCTAACATTCTCTATTCCTAATTCTACACCATGACAAACTACACTACCAGCTGTCAAAGTGCTGGTTGCCACAATGTTATCTCTTGTCCCTTTTGCAAGCTCACATAGAATGTCTTGAATTTTAAACACATGTTAGAAAATTTCAAATAGTTATAATAATAAATAATACCAATATATAGTAAGAATTTAATAATGGTATACATACCTCATGCTCATGTGTAAGATCACTAGGTGGAACCGTTGATGTAGGGGGAACAAGCTGAGTTCTCAAATGGGTAACATCATCGACCCAAGGACTGCAAGAATCTGCCTGAGAACTTGCTACATGTGTAGGTGTCTGCGGTGGTAGGTCAAGACCGCATGCAGCGGCGAGGTCACATACTTCATCTATTACTCATTTCTTCTGGACATCTTCAAACAGACTACTTAAGACCTGCTCTAATTTTTCTATCATCGCATTTTGGGTCTGGATCCTTGCATCTACATCGACTTCATTCTTATATTTTTGTGTGCTTCGCCACAATGTTTTGAAATAATTCTTGACCGTGAAGCCTTTTCCCTTTTTTCGAAGCCGACCATGATACTCATCAGACCCGAGGCTTGTGCAGTTACATCATTTAGAGGAGAGGTATGGAGAATTCCTTGAATGACATTCTTCTTCAGAGCATTCTACAAATTTCATTTGAGTTGGAAAAAATTATAGCATGAACATTATAAAATATAATATATGACCACTAATATGAGGTTTAGAACTCACAATGTTTTCAACAATGGACTCAACATCCTGGTTGTCTACCCGTCTATCTTTCTTGGTTCTTGCACGTTTTCAAAGCTCTTTGCTCTTGATCGGTTCGGCGGTGCCTCTTTCAACTTGCTACAAATTTAGATCCGCATATATAAAAGTGACCAATTTTTGATTAAAAAACTTAATCTTAATATAAATATATATAGAGTACATACCTAATATATATATATATATATAGTACGTACCAAGTCAGCCTCTAATCGCAGATATCCCTTACAGCCAAGTCGATGAAGATATTTGTTCCCTTGTCTTTTTTTAGATCTATCCGCACTTAAGTTTTGTAAGTATTGAAATCATATACTTTATGCTTAATTGATGTTGTATAAAGTATTTGACACATGCATAATGAAAACATGCAAAACAATATATTGTTTTTACCTTGAAATCTTTACCAAGCCTCTGGTTAATAAATGTATCCCACTGTTCTTGTGCGACGAAGGAATACTTTTGAGTAGGTGGGTACTTATAGATTTCAGGTGTTGCCAAGTATGGGCTCACATACTTCTCATACAACCAATGCTTAAACTTCCTCTACTTTCTAGCATAATCTCTAAGAGTCTGGTCTCTGCTCGAGTAATCCTTGACTGAATATCCAAAATAATTAATAGACAACAAAGTAATTATTTCCGATTTGGGTTATAGAAAGAATACACTTTTATTGCATGGAATACCTTGATTGGTATCCAAAGATTTTCTTTCAATGGAGGAGACAAGTCGTTCCAACTTTTAATGGAAATCAATAGCGTGGAACGAGTAATTGAGCCTTCCAAATTGTTCATACTCACAGCGGCCTTGTTTAGGGGAGCTCATTGTTCATCGTATTGTAGCTGCAATTGCTTTGCATCACCTGCATCCTCTTTTCTAAATCATTTCAACATTGTAGGTCCTTGACCTTTTTGCTTAGAGATTGGAACATTGGGACTGGCGGCATCATCGGAGGATGAAGGCTCATAAGGAGGAAGAACAATATCCTTTTGTGGATCCATTAATCTATAACACATATCACAATCACAAAGACATAACCTTTCATGACTACTAATTTTAATTAAGTTTAATTAAAACTTTGTATACATTTCAAAGGACCCTAACAACACTAATGTGCATGCATTGTTAAATGGTCATAATTTCAATACGTCGCCTATTAATTTATATTTTTTAATGGTCCTAATGCGTTGCCTATTACTTATAATTTTGAATGGTCCTAATGTGTCACCTATTACGTATATTTTTGAATGGTCCTAATGCGTCACCTACTGCTTATAATTTTGATTGGTCCTAATGCGTCGCCTAAAAATTATAGGTTTTCCTATATATATTATCAATGGCATAGCATGAACATAAAAAATTATATTATTACCTATAAAACCAATGTTTTAGCATGAACATTTCAAATTGTCCATTTCCTATATAAGCAACATTTTAGCATGAACATTTCAAATTGTCCATTTTCTATATAAACAACATTTTATCATGAACAGTGATCATGTGGTTTAGCATGTGCACATTTTTTTAATATTATTACCTATAAAACTAACGTTTTAGCATGAAAGTAAAAATTATGACCAACCAAGTTGCATGAACATTATAGCTTTAACATTATTTCGGACACAAAGCGTTGTTATTTAAAAATTTAAATTATTTGAAGATGACATTGATGTATGTAAACGTTATAAAATGTATTTAAAGCGACAAATATACAGCATGAATATTATTTGAAACATAAAACAATGTTTAGAGCATGAACATTATTTCAAACAAAAAACAATGTTTAAAGCATGAATATTATTTATTGAAAATATATCCAATATTTTATAGCATATTTTAGCATTCTAAAATATTGACATTACTAGCATTATAGAATTTGAGCTACACATTGGAGGATAAATAGAAGTTAAAAAAAAACTCACATTGAAGAGTAAGGCTCGGCTGCGGCATGTAGAAAGAAAAATCATTGCTTGGGTGTTGCGGCGACAGCGTGGATGAGGATAAAATCTCTCCATTTGTGTGTTTCGGTGGCGGCATGGAGGATGATTTTAAATGCACGGTAATGTGTCGGCGGCGGCGCCAAGAAAGAGAATGAGCTATGGGTACGGCGGCTTGGTGGAAGAGAAAGCAATGAGTGGAAAAAATTAGCTTAAGTTTTTGGGGAGGGAAGGCACTGTCTTGGATGTGATGAGTTTGAGAGGAAGAGAATTGGAAAAAATTGAAATGAATTGTAAGAGTATTTTGGGTTTTAGCAGGGGGGGGGGGGGTTGGTGGAGTAGTGGGGGGAAGAGTGGGAAAATAAATTGGGTTGGTCCCGCCATAAATTTTGGATATTGGCAACGCATGGCGTCGGTGAATAGAGTTTAAGCGACATAGTGCATCACCAATTTTTTAAATTGAATTGGCAATGCATTGTGTCGCTAAAAAATGCGTTGCCAATTAGGTAATACATTTGGCAACGCATGGCTTTGCTAAAAGGCTTTTAGCGACGTCATGTGTCGCTGATTTAAACATCATTGGCGACGCCAACATTGCTAAAAGTCTTTTTAGCAGCAAAAAGCATTGCCATTGTGGAAAATTAATTTGACTAGCTCACGTGGTTTTCCAATGAAAATGCTGAGCATCCCATGTTCTTTCCATGCACTTGGCCTGTACAGGAACCCTTTACAATCATGTTAGTTTAGGTTTACAAGTTTCTTTTAATCATTACAACTATAATAAAACAATATAAAATTTAAATATTATCAAATAATTTACTAAATTTAAATTTTAAGAAATAATATTTACATTCAATGATAACATATATTTATCATATCCATATCCCTTCACAATCATTACGAACATAAACTTCTTCGGAGTCTTCGTCACTATTAACATCAATGTCATCCATACAGGAAAGATGATCGCAAACGGGTTATGATCCATCGTAGTGTCTTCGTCTTCTTCAACATCAACAAATACATTGTGTTGTGGTGGAGCTAACACTACTGACCAACGTGGATCAAGTTGATCCTCAATGTAAAATACTTGCTAAGCTTGTGAGGCCATGATAAATGGATCTGATTTGTGACCTATTTTAATTGAAATTGACACATGTAAAACCTAAATCATCAGTTTTCACACCAGTACTACTATCAACCCAATCACACATGAAAACAGTGACGCAAAAACGAACGTAATTGACATCCCAAATTTCTCTTACTTTACCATAGTAAGTCATATATGCTAATATAGGATTGTTGTCATTTACAGTTGCATAATGGATACCTTGAACAACTATCTTGACTCTACTGTTTTGTGTGACACATTTATTGTCCCTTTCCACTGTGTTGAAACGAACCCCTTTAATGACATAACCTTCTTGCTTGGTTACCACCCATTGAAGACCTTGTGCAATCCATAAATAGGAGTAATATTGGTGAAGTCATTGTCATTATTTTCTTAAAACCTTTGGAATATTTATTTGCTGCCTTTCTTTCATTTTAATTATTGCTTTGCTTTAATCATGCTCGGTTACTCAATAACAAGCTTTCAAACAACTCTATTTACTTTTGTTAAGTTTAATTTACAATTGATTTAAATTTACTACTAGAGACATTATTCCTCGTGGGATCAATATCGGTTTTCTTTTTAAAAGGAATCCACTTTATTACTTGTTGATTCTTGCACTTGCGAGTTAATCTGAAATATATCACAACATCTGGTTTCTTAATGGACCACATAAATTTATGAATCTTAATCTATAGCTGTGGAGGGCGATAGATTGATGAGGCCAGCTGTTGTCATTTAAGCTTCACCCCAGATACACATATGGTAATCCTAAGGAGACTAACAAACACCTCACATTGTCTAGAATTGTCCTATTCATCCTCTCTGTTGCACCATTCTATTGAGGTGTTTATTTTGCAGTTCTATGCTTAAGATACCATAAGATCTACAAGAATTATCAAAGTCGGGTATTTACAAAACTCTATACCATAATCTGTTCTTAAAGCTTAACTTATGTTGTTTACCTAGAACATAGTATTCGCAAGATTCAATTTTACTAACTTGATATTTACCAAACACATCTATTTATTCAAATAGTATGAGCCTTTCGCACTAATATGACCCAATCTATTCACAAGAATTACTTTGCTTAGGTATTATAGATTGCACTTTTGGTTGATTTAAATTAGTGGAGTCTATAGACAGGTCTCCACTGTTTTGACTCTTATCTTTCTTATCACGTTTCTTTTTAAAATAATTTTTAATAAGATGTCATTCTCATTTTTAGTAGAAGCACTTTTTACCTTTAGACTTAGACCTCTTCTTCTTAAAATCCCTTGATTCATTCCTTCCATTATTCAATTGCCAATTTTTGCTAAAGTTTTGCCTCGAACACTCATACTTTCACTTTTAGTTTCAGATATGATTTCTAAATCTCTAGATCTAAGGGCATTTATTACAATTTCAAGATACATTACATCTCTTCCATACTTAATTGCATTTTTATCCTCCTTATAGATTTTAGGGTACGAAATCATAAGTATAACAACATTATATTGATAAGTAAAAGTAACTTTACAATTAGCAATATTCAGAACAAGGTTATTAAAAATATCAAGGTTATAATCAAGTTATAGGAATGCATTTTAAAACTAAAAAACTGTTTAAGTAAAAGAATTCAGTCTGGCAGAGATCTTACCAAATACAGTTATTCAAGCTTTTCCCACATCTTAGCAATGGTGGTTATATCATCCACCTTTCTTAACACAGAGTTAGAAAGATGTAATATAATGGTGTTCATTGCTATTTCATCCATCTCAACTTTTCCCACATTTCTTGTCATCAGACATGGTAATAGCAAAGTTATTATAATTGCCTTTGCTACTTTGAGTTGTACCAGAACAACTCTCATTTTCTTACGCCACAGAAGAAAATAACCTTTACCATTAAACATTTCTACTTCAAATTTAGCCCACATGATTTATTAAAACACACATATAAATAAGACAAGAAGAACACAAAGCAACAAGTTATACTAAGAATTAACAATAATAACAAGAGATCCAATTTATAGAAAACACAGTGTTGTCAACGGATATAAAGAACCAGATAATGAAGCACATAAAAGAAAAACAATTTCACCAGATTAGCAACAAAATATGAGGAAAAAAAAACAAATAAGGTGTATTTCATAGATAATAAAACAATAAGAGAAAACCTAATTTGGAATTAGATCCCTAGAATCTAGGAGTCATGGTTTGGGTTGGTTCGGTTTGCATCGGAAAAATTAACCAAACTGAGTATTCGGTTAGGATGGACAGACTTAACCAAACCATACCGTATGGTTTGGTTTGTAATTTTTTTCCATTTTTTTATGTTTTATATTTACTCACCTTAGTTTTTAAATTACCAAAATACATATAGATATAAATAATGGGCCTATCATGTTTGAGCATGTATAGCTTGTATCCAAAATACAATCTTAAATTAGTATATCTTATCTAATAACTACATTACCAAAATACATATATAATTTAGCATTGATATTGCCCATTAAAATACAAAACATGAAATCAAAATAAACAAAAAAAAAAAATAATTCCTTAGAATTTTCCAAGCATTGCCATTTCCCATTAGTGATTTGTAATGACCTAATCAAGTCTTCAAGCACTCCTACAAATCAATTCACTTTGGCACCGAAGTTATTTTCCATAGCTCTAAAATAAAAAAGATATTAGATTAGATTGTTGCAATGAATTAACAAACACAAACACAATATACATTCAAGCTAATGTAATTTATTTATTACATACCTGCATCCAATGTATCATAATATTCCACTTCTTCTAAAAAGAATCTATCAACATGTTGAGAATCTTTCAGCCAATTCAACATATCAAAGCCTCCACCATTTTAGCAGTCAAAGAACTCTTAAAAGGATCTAGTATCCATCCTTCAATACTAAAAGCACTCTCAGAAGCCACAGTAGATACTTGAATTGCATACACATCCTTTGCAAGCTTTTTCAAGATAGGGTATTTGCTATCATTTATCCTCCACCAATTCAAAATGTCAAATATCTGTCCACATCAAATTTTTTTTTTTTTTATCTCATTGCCTTTACTTTGTTCTCTCTTTTTCAAATAGGCAATCCAAATCTTATCAGCATAACTTGAATGTTCCACTTCCAACTGAGTTTCATTATTCAAACTAGAAGTAGTAGTCTCTAAATCTGTTGAACTTGAAACTTGATTACTACTCTTTGAACACACTTCGTTTTCCTTATACCACTCAAAAAGGCGCATTATAGTGTCCTTCAAGAATTTTGTCCAATTATTAACAATCACTTCATCATTATCATAAAAGAATGCCATAAGTAAATGATATTTAATCTAACTTATATCTTGGATCAAGCACTATTGCAATCAAAAGCAATTTGTTGGCATTTCCCATAGAACCCCAATATTTATCATACTTATCTCTCATTCTTTTTGCCATATCGCGCAAAAGAGAATCCCCATTAACAGAAAGTTCATGTAATTGCTTTTGAATTGAAGAAACATGATGAAAATATATATTTAAAATTACTTGTATTGAAGCACTAAATTTCAAAGTAACATTATAAAACCTTTTTAAAAAGTGGACAAAAGCTTTTGCATCATCCCAATGCCAAGCTTTAGGAGGTCCAACCTTGTTTGATCCACCATCATCATCTACAAAATAAGGACCAAAATGACCATCCTCCTCCTCCAACCTCTCAAAGGCTTTTTGAAATTTCAAAGCCGACTCCAACATCAAGTAAGTGGAGTTCCATCTAGTTGGAACATCCAAAACCACAAGAACTTTGCTTTCAATTTTCTCTTGAAATATACATTCTTTAAATATTTGCAATCTAGAAGGATAAGATCTAACATATCTCACTGAATGCCTAATACCAACAATTGAGTCATGTAATTCTTTCAAGCCTTCGGATACATTCAAGTTAACAAGGCATGCAATATTTCTATAGACTTGTATTTCATTATCTTTCCATACTTATACTCCCTATTCCTAAGCCAATATAAATACTAAATCAATCCGCCTTTTCATGGAAGCATTAAGAACAATAATGAAATATTAACCTTTAAACATGACTCAAACTAAATATGCATTTAAAACTAAATACTTGTAATAGGGTTACATCACAATCTTCATAGAAAAATTAGTTACACATTATTTCTAAATTATCCATCAAAATATAAAGAAATAACATAGATTAAATGGCAAGAAAATAAGAGAAAAAGAATCAAATCCAATAGTTGATGGCTGCTGGAATTTATCCTTCAATCTTCAATCCTTGGCTTCTTCAATCTATGATCAAGGTAGAAAGTTTGACTCCTCCAATGGCTTGGCCGAACCCCTCCTTGTACCTTGCTTTGTGTAGCACAACTTTGCTATGAATTAACTAACAAAAACTGAACAAAAACCTAAGAGAAAAGCTTTGCTGCCATGAGGAAGAGAGAAAAACGTTCAGCCGTGAGGGCTGGTGGTGAATGGTGTGTTTTCCCTTCAGCAATGCATGGTATTTATAGGGAATGTTTAGAAGAGGTTTAACCCTAAAACCCTTCTAAAACCTAGAGAATATAGAAGATAGTATGCAAACTCAATCTCCAACTCCTATATTTCCTAGCATGGCTGGCCATCTCAAGGGTATGGAGGTATTTTGTGTCTCATGTTCACACTAGGGATAAGGAAACATTCCTTATCTCTTGGGAATCATATTTAATCTCTAATTCTCATTCCTTTTATCCCAAATATTATTCCAATTAATATAATTAGAATAATCTAACCTTCCATGTGGCATATGACGTGGCAAATTTCGTACACATGGCTGAAATGTGGTGACATGGCAGTCCAATCATCAAAAGCATCCAAGTAAGCCAAAATACTTTCCTTTTATATCTTCCTTGACCGCCAGGAAGATTCCATGTACCTTTTGGATGACCAAATGGACTTGAAATTCATTTATTATGGTTTCAAAAGTCATATATATGTCTTAGCTTTCCAGGAATATATTAGTTGCACAATTTGGACATCGGGAAGACACTCAAAGTCTAATTTCCCCGAGATGGTGTAAATCTGCCTCACCTGTTGGAAATATTGATTTTGTAAATCAAACTAGCATTGATTGGCTAAACCATTTTCAATGAAACTTTTCAAAATTTAAGCCTAGTGAATCAGGAATCATTTTCACCTAGAATCACTCAAAACCTCAAAGAATGGCTCCAGATATGATTTTCTCAGTAAAGGTTGCGCAGAAATACAGTAATTCCAGCATTTGTCTTTATTTTACTGAAAATAGAAAAATACAGTAATTAAGTATTTTTCATCAACTATTAATTATAAACTAGCTTAAATTCAATATAAAAAGTGGCATAAAAACATTAACGTTTTATGCCTATCAAATACCCCCAATTTGAGCTTTTGCTAGTCCCTAGCAAAGAAAGAACTAAAAACACAATTCCTATAAAAACAAATACCTTGATGAAGTTGCCTCAAAGATTGCATAATCATATTAATTCAAAAGTAATTTCCAAGTGATCATGCATCTCAACACCTTATCTTCTATTCAACATAATCATTACTTTCAAGTGTGTGTGAAATCAAATAATACATTCAATGTCATGCACTTGAATAAATCTACATTAAATAGAGTTTGAAAAAAAATCTATGAACTACCATATGCTTGACATAATTAAATAGCTCTCCACTAATGTAGATCAATGCATTACCTTGAATCAATAGGACTTTAATGGCTTGTATTGTAAAGGCTAAAGGGTAATGGTTTAGAAGAATGAAAAGGATAGGAAAATAAAAATTCAAAGAAAGAAAACTTATGAATAATATGCTTATAAAACTTTTTGTTTTCTCCTTTCAAATACACTTTTCTTTTTCCCTTCCTTCAAACTTCACAAAACAACTCTTTTTCACAACATTTTTTTATTTATTTTTTTTTTTCACCTTTGGTGAACACATATTTTTTTTTTCTTCCTTTCAACCCCCAAATTGTTCTTTTTCATACATTGCTTGAACTTCTTTTTCAACATCAAAGATACATAATAGCCATATTTTTACCAACATCAACCACCCCCAAATTATCTTCTACTTCACTCCACCAAATACAAATTTATAAGCATATATCCAATTTCAACATAAGCTCTTTTTGTTAAATGTGTATAAGGTAGGAAAAATATATTTAGGCATAAAAGGTAAGTCGATGTGGCTTAATGAATAAAAAGGCTCTACTATGCAATCAATTATGCATCCTGAAAATGGCTCAAATACGGTACTAACAAATAAATATTTCAAAGGTAGGCTAGAAAGGCTCAATCTCAAAACAAAGATGGCCTAAATCATATTCAAAGTAATGCATCTCTCTAGGATTTTGTCTCAAGCAATAATTACGCAAGTTCTAGAGTTCACAAAAAATAATCACTCTAAATTCATGCAAACCTTCTCCAAAATACAATCACAATCATGCATATTTAATAAAGTGCTCAAAATAATTTTGAAAGTAATAACATGTGAACTTAACTTTAGGCATTAGAGAATACACAAAAACAATTCCACTACCTAAGAATCAATTTATTCACAATCATATTCTTATCATAGGCTCCTCAAAATATGCTGAAAAACACTAAAAACAAAAACAAAAATTCAGAAACAAAAACAGCTTTTTTTTATTTTATTTATTTTTTATTTTTTTAATACTAAACTAAAAACTAAGAAATTTAAAAACTAAAGAAGAAAAAATTCAAACAAAGAGAACCCATGTATCGGTAGTGAGACTAACTCTTTGATGTATTGAAATAAATATATAATTTAGGGCCAATTTTCCATCCAAGTATAATTGATAAATATCTCTTGCAATAGTTCTTCTAGATGGATGATCAAACTTAGGACATGCAACATTGCAAAAATGTCTAAACCCATGACTCTCTACAAAACTAAAAGGTAGCTCATCCAAAACTATCATCTTTGCACATGCCATCCTACATGCCTCCTTATTAAATCTTGTAGCTACAACATTACACAACCCATTATCACCGGCCTTTCTCTCAAAAGTTAATGTTTTTGCTTCTTGTCCTCTACCCTGTATGGATATTTCTTACACTTATTTAGATGATACCTCAATGTACTAGTGCCACACGATTTAGAACTGCAAGCATAGTCCTTACCACAATATATGCATTCACATCTAGGGTCATCGGGATCACTATCTTCTATTTTGACATAGTGATCCCATACATCAGATGCTGGCCTACAAGGTTTCTTTTTTCCTAATGGGGTTCGAGGATGGAGTGTAGTTTGATCAGAAAGTGTATGCTTTGATGGTGATTTTGGGGGTTGAGAATGAGCATTTACATCTTGTGGGGAAGTTGAATCCATATCTATAAAGCGTAAACAAATAAAAAAAAAATTGCAACACATAAAAAGAAATAAGAAAAATAAAAAAGAAATACATATAGTCTTTATCAATTCAGCATCCTCATCTGGTCTCCAATTGCTTAAATATATCTACTTTAACTCACTTTAATATTTATTTAAAAATTTACATTAATATTCCATGGCAGACCATGCACTAGTAGTTTGTATATATATATATATACTTTATATTAATTTGACAGTTAAGCTATCTAAACTTTTAGTTTTTTTCCTTTAATTTAATTTAAGCAGATTTTATTTATATATGATTCCAAATCAATTATGAATTAATTAACAATTCAGCATTTTATTTAATGCTGCAAAAAATTGATCTTAAGAAAGCCTTGATAAAGTTAAGTGGGGCTTCCTTGCTAAAGCTTTGGATTACTGGGGATTTGATGCAGACTTCAGAGCCCTCATCCTGCCGTACGTTAGCAGTGTGAATTATACCCTGCTTATCAATAGAGCCAAGACAGGCTGCCTCCTTCCTCAAAGAGGCCTTCGGCAAGGAGACCCCATTTCCCCTATTCTGTACATTATTTGCTCAGAATTTCTCTCTCGGATTTTTATGGATCAAGAGTTAAAAGGAAATCTTCACGGTATCAAAACTGATCTGAATGCTCCAGCTATTACGCATTTGATGTACGTTGACGACCTCCTTGTTATGTGTAGAGCTAATGAGAAAGAAGCTGAGATTGTTAAAAACAGCCTTGCAAAATATTGCTCTTGGGCCAGCCAGGAAGTTAATTGTGAAAAATCTTGCATTTTTTTTCTCCAAAAACACTTAACTGCAGGACTAAGAGGAATATCAAAGATATTATGAACTTAAAAGATTTGGGACAGCATGCGGTTTACCTTGGAAATTCACTTGTTTTTGGAAGAAGTTTGGCCAAAGACTTCCATCATCGAAAGGATAAGGTTCTCAGTACACTTCAAGGTTGGACAGCCCACCATCTCTCGAAAGCATGTAAAGCTACCTTGATTAAATCCATTGTTCAAGCTATTCCCACTTATGCCATGTCTTTGTTCTTCCTTCCTATATCCATTACTTCAGAATTGGATGGCATCATCAAAAGATTTTGGTGGAACTCTAATTCAAACTCTTCGAGTTTTTTGGCTCTTAAGTCTTGGCAAGAGATTTGTATGCCCAAAGCTTTGGGGGGCCTTGGCTCCAAAAGATTCCATGAGTTTAATATGGCTCTCATCTCTAAACTCTTTTGGTGTATGGCTTTTGATGACAACAAGCTTTGGTCCTCTATCTTTAAAGCTAAATACCTAAAAGGTAGATCCTTTTTCAAGCACCAAATTCCCAGAAATTGCTCGAGAGTTTGGCGTGGTATTGTGGCTAGAAGGGAGATCATCAAACAAAATGCTTGTTTCTTTGTTGGAAATGGATTTGACATCCACCCCTTTGCAAACCCTTGGATCCCAAACTAGCCTCGCATTGTTCCTTTGCTGAAAGATGATGCTTGCATAGACTTCATTCATAGGGTGGCTGATTTGAAAAACTCAGAAGGGCAGTGGAATGTCGATTTATTGCATAGTTTGTTCATTGAAGACATGGTGAATGCTATCCTAAAAATTAGCTGGCCCTCTTTCGAATGAAGAGATATCCTCATTTTGAGAGGAAAAGAGTATGGGATCTTCTCAGTTAAAAGTAGCTACCAAACCTTTTTCTAGGGTCATCGAATTGAAACAGTTTGGAAGCAACTGTGGAATTCCAACATTCACGAAAGATTAAAAGCTTTTCCTTTGGAGGCTTAGGGCAAATGTTCTCCCTACTAGGTATGCTACTTTTGCTCACACCCAGAGTGGAGATATTTGGTGCCCAATTTGCAGTTTTGAAACTGAAACTAGTTCGCACCTTTTCATTGACTATCCTGAAGTCAAGATGCTTGCCTTTGGCAGTAAATGAGGTGTTTCTATCAAAAAATGGAACATCACAAGTCTTCATCAGCTGATTGAATTCTGTTTGAATCCTTCAAGGGAGGCTGTTCACAGTCTCATTAACAAAGACTTTATTACTGTTTTCCTCTCTACTTTGCTTTATGTTACTTGGTCCAGGACAAATGACATGATGTTTAGCAATCACTTTGAAGCTGGCCATGTTATTGGTTTCCTCAATATGCTGGTGGAGGAATTCCTTAATGCCCTTATCTATGATAAGACAACCCCCCCTCTAAATCCTCCCAGTATTCAGTTTCTTGGAAAAATCCCTCTAGAGGTTTTTTTAAAGTGAATTTTGATGCTAGCTTCTTAAAAGGTAAGGTAGCTATGGCTTTGGTTGTTAGAGACTCCTATAGTGTAGTGGTGAGAATGGCTGCTCAACCTTGCATGTGCTCAAACGCTTATGAGGCCAAACTTTGACTCTCGAGTGGACTTCTAAATTTTTTGAAGAGGAAAATTGGCCTAACTTGGAATGGTCCTCTGATGACCCGAACCTTGTTAATGCTGTCAACAATAATCAAGAACCTCTCGGTTGGAATTCTCGGCTCCAAATCCTTCTCATTAGAAACAGATTCGCTAGATTCAATTGGACACTCACCTAGCATCACATAACCATAAACAAAGTCGCTGATGGCCTTGCAAAGCTCTCTCTATTTAATTCAGTTTCCTTTTGTTTCCTTTTTAGACATTCCAGCTAGCTTCCAAGCTAATATCAATCTTTTGGTGAATATTGATATGCATGAAGCTAACTATGTTTTGTAAGCTCGTTTTTTTCCCTTCCTTTCATTTTTAATGCTATTTCCCTATTCATAAAAAAAATGAAGTTCAAAGTCTACTGTTTGCATTAAAACGAATATCAATAAAAAGGATCCTGTGTCAGCAGCAACCCACTCATCACAGGCACATGTACTTACTTAAAAATGATAATAATATTATATATACGGTCTCTCTCTCTCTTGCAATAAAAGAGTCTAGAAGATAATGCCCCCCACTTTCTCTCACTGTTTCTCTATCTAAAGCTTTCCACTCTCAAGATTGAGGCAGAGACCCATTTCTCAATTTCTTTCTTCAGGTAAAAACCTATGGAAAATTGGAAATTTATGCCTTTTTGGGTTTGATTTCATTTTGCTATTTCTTGTGGGTTTTTGGTGTTCTCAAATTGAGCTCGATCTTTTGGGCTTTTGGTGTTTCTTTATAATGAATAAAAAAACATATAAAATAGATTGTGTGTGTATGTTTTCTGGAATTGATATGATTATGTTTTCGAACATGTTCTAAATGACTTCCAAACATTAACAGAGATATTTTTGGAAAATAGGATACTAAAATAGGAAAAACAAAAGTTTACGGGTTACCAATGAACTAACCAGCTGCGGCGGAGAATTGTGCGATGGCGGCGACTGTGTGACAGCGGTGAGATTCAACGAGGAGGAGATGGTGGTAACTGGTGCGGCAGTGACTGAGCTGCTGGCTGCGGTCAAGGGGGGAGGAATCAGGGAAGCTCAAAGAGGGAATAAGGGTTTTTTCCAAATTTAATTGAAAATTAGGGGCAAATGAAATTGGAGATCAAAGGCTGATATTTCATCTTACCATTCCAGGGGTGACGTGGTGCGATTTGGTGTATGATAATGTATGGCCAGTTCGGTTTGATCGGTTCTCTAATGTTAATGAACAGTAATTGATCACCGAACCGAGCCACCTGAATCTTGTTATAATAATACCGAACTGCCTAACCAAACTTGTTGTAACCAATCCGAACAGGTCGGTTGGTCCGGTCCAGCCAGTTTAGTCAGTTTTCTCTGCAAAATGCCCACTCTTACTAGGTTCTCCAACATAAAAAAACCTAGTTTCTCTACACTACGCCAAAACTATGGATCCATGACACTAAATATGTGACATAAAGAAAAAATTACGTCACCCAAAACTAATAAATGACATAACGATATTGTGTCGCATTTCTTGTAACCAAAAGATGACACTATTTCATTGATAAATTGTTTCATTAGTGGCACCAAAATACAATTAACAACACATGTTCATGAATTACTGCCAAAAATGTGCGTGCCAAATACAAAAGGTGACAAAACAACGTCTTGGCTTGTGAAAAAAGTGCACGCCAAACATCAATAGCGACGTATGTCAGATTTGTGTCGCAAAAAAAGTACACACCAAACACCATAAGCGACACATGTGAGTTTTGTGTCGCGAGAAAGGTGTGTCTCTATTTAGTAAGCAACTAGATTTTGTGTCGAGGAAAATGTGCATGAAAAATTAAATTAGTGACACAATAACAAATTGCATTGCTATTCAGTAAGCAAAATATAGGCAAACAATTTGCTTATGTGTCGCCATTTGTGACGAATCAGAAACACTTTCTATCAATTCACTCCTACCATTCTCTATTTATTTATACCATTTTCATCTCTTCCACAGTCCACTCTCCATTTCCAATTCTCTTTTATATCCTTCTTGCCTTATATGTTGAAAGAGTATCAGCTGGTGTTCTAAAGTTTTGAGCTGAAATTCTTTCAAACTAAGAGAAAATAATGAAATATTCTTGCCTAAGCATATTCATGGGAAAAAAAGAATGAAAAATCTCTACTCTGCATTATGGTTTTTCTCTTCTGTTTAGCTGATACTCTTTCAAAATAGTAACAAAAAAGGAAATATTTTTTTATGATGATTGTCTTTGAGCTTGTCAACCGACTAAAAATGGTCGATAATGAATGCCTCCTCAAAATATATTCTTCTCATCATTAATGATTTCCTTTTTAGCATACGGTATGTGGGTCATCACATGCTCTTAAAAAACTAGTTTCGACGTGGACTGGGATCGATATCATCTTCTCACTCGGCCATCATATAATCTCGATGGAGAATAGACACCGATCGATCTAAGATTATTTGTTATGTATAATTAGAAAATTAATAATTATTTGTAATAGAATTTATGATCCCATATAAATATTTCCGAGGACCTTAATTTCTTTTTTTTTCCAAATTTTGTTTGTTATGTATTGTTAATAAAGATATTGTTTATTTTTAGTAACATTTGTTACAAAAAAATAATATTACGTTTATCTAATATAATTTTTTTCAATCATCAATTATTTTAAATTTGACAAATATTTATTTACTGGTCTTAAATTTTTATTAATATTTATTTTCATATAAATTTTTACTTTTTCTACAATTTTAAAAATTAATAATGTGCATTTTAATTTAGTTTAAATAAATAATAATTTCAGCTATATTATTAAATGAATATTCAATATTAACTTAAATTAAAATCGAAGAAAACAATAAAAAGGATACTTAATATTAACTTAAATTAATTTGCCACATATAGCGACAAAAGTTCTTGCCAAAAGGGTTATTTAGTGGTGTCGTTCATCGCCACTTTGAGAAAAAAATAGAAATGATCGATAGTGACGTAGTTCAATACTAATTGACATGAATAATTTAGGCTTTAATGACACAGAGTCACAAAAGCTTACATATAGCACGCATGTCATCGCCAAAAGGAAATTAAGCAATGACTTAGCATCCCAATTGAAAAAAAAATAGAAAAAGAAAATGATCGATTCGTGACACAGTTCGTCGCGAATTGACCAATCTGTTTAGGCTTTAGTGACACAGCTTCACAAAAGCTTACATATAGCACACATATCATTGCCAAAAGGAAATTAAGCAATGACTTGCATCCCAATTGGAAAAAAAATAGAAAAATAAAATGATAGATTCATGGTGCAGTTCGTCGCGAATTGACCAATCTACATTCTTTAGCGACGCCAGCCATCGCTATTAGTTTCAAATTAGTGACCGTTTGACTTTAATATTTACTTGAATATATATTTTTAAAATATTTTTATCATAGATATCTATCAACTTCAATTACCATTCATATCACATATTATTAATTAACATCCGCTCACTTACTCAACTACATTAATTAACCCCCAATTAATATCCCCCCCGCCCTTAATTAACCTTCATTTATAATGTTAAAAAGACTTTGAATGCATTGAGCATCAAGTATGAAAAGATATACTCATGCCCATAACATTGTATTTTGTTTAGAAAACAATATTCATATATTGGTCGATATCCTAAATATGGAACATCTAGGTGAAAAATTGGTCAAGATAAAACTGTTACCAAAATATCATCTAAGGTTTTATGGTATTTTTCACCTATTCACATTTTAGAACAATGTTCCACAATTTTGGAATGACCAAAAATCTAACATGGCATGCAAATTAGAGAAAGCTTGTAAAGAAAAAAATGCAACACCTATCATATTCTCCAGCTTGGAAATTGGTTGACCTTTTTTGGCAAGAATTTGCAGCAAAATATAGAAATCTTAACTTGGTATTACGCTGATGGAATGAATCCACATAGTTTGCGGAGTAGTGTGTACTATATTTTTCCTATGATACAGTTATATATAATTTTCCTTCGTGGCTGTGTATGAAATGTAAATTTATGATGTTGACTCTTCTCATTTCTAGAGCCAAACAACTCGGCAATCATATTAATGTATACTTGGAGTCACTAATTGAAGACATAAAGAAGTTGTGGGACGAGGGTATTACAACGTTTGATGCTTATTTTCGAGAAGAATTCATGTTAAAGCCAGTGCTACTTTAGACGATAAATGAATTTCCTGGTTATGGCAACTTGTCCAGTTTTGCAAAGAAGGGATATCATGATTTTTTAATATCTAGTGAAAACACTTTTGCTCAACATCTACAGCATAGTAAGAAAATGAGTTTTGTTGGGCATAAAAGATTTCTTCCTCCAAATTAGCCTTATAGAAAGCCAAAAAACGGCTTTCAATGGGTTTCAAGAACTCAAAGTGCCTCCAATACCATTGACCAGAGAGGAAATATTAACTAAGCTTAATGCTTGTACTTTCGATGACATAGGCAAAGGTAAAACTTTTTGTGGGGATGATATTGAAAATTGTTGAAAAAGAAGTCAATATTTTTTCAGGTGGAGTACTAGAAATCTCTACATATGCAACACAACTTAGATGTCATGCATATTGAAAAAAATGTATGTAAAAGCATAGTTGGTACATTGCTTATTATTTAAGATAAGATGAATGATGAAATAAATGCTGGGTTGGATATAGTGGAGTTGGGTTTCCAGCTTGAATTCGCCTCGTCGGTCCATAGAAAGCGTACATTTTTACCGTTTGCTTGCTATACACTTAATAGGCATAAAAAGTTACTATTTTTATTCCATATTTTATGTTGGATTTTTTTTTAATTTTGAGTTAATTGTTTATGAAAAATACTAAATTGTTGTATTTTTCTATTTTAAGACAAAGAAGAACAAATGCTGAAAATTGCTGTATTTTCTCCACAATCTTTACTGAATAAATCATATTTGGAGCTACACATATAATTTTAGTGAAATTACAGTTGCAAATGGTTCATGATTCATCAAGGTTAAATTATGTAAAGTTTCATTTCTATTGGATTAGCCAATCAATACCAGTTTTATTTTGAAGATGATCATTTTTAGCAGTTGCAAGAGACTTACATGTCTTTGGGAAAATTGATATTTGAGTGCCTTTCCAGTGTCCATTTTGTGATACCAAGATATTTCTGGAAAGCTAAGACATATATCTAACTTGTGCAACTAGAATTCGGAGTTCATTTGGTCATCTAAAGTGTACTTGGAATCTATCTAACAAACATAAAAGATATAAAGCGAAGTGTTTTTGACAACTAGGATGCCACCTATGCATAAATGATTAGGGTTGCCACATCATCACTATTCAGCTAGGTGTGTTATTATTGCCACATCACATGCCACTTGAAAAGTCTAGATTATTTTAATAATATTAATTGGAGAAGGAATTAGAATTGGAAGGAGATTGACTTACTAAAGATATATGAATTTATTTTCCTAATCTAATTGAGAGTGTGATATCATTTTGAGGGCACTAATTACTTCTTTATTCCCATATGGCTGGCCATTAGAGTAATAATAAGGAGATTTTGATTTTTTATCTTGAATAATTAGAATTAGGATAAGATTATAACTCTAGAGTTTTTCCTTGCTCTACAAACACTCTTTTCCTAAAAATACCCTACACTTTAGCGCCTTGAGAATGTCTCTCTTCTACATTGTTTTGAAGCTTTCTTCTAGATTATATTCCATCACTTTTTCATTCTACACAATTCTCAAGGTTTAGAAAGAGGTACAATCGGCTACTTCTAGAGTTTAAAGAATGGAGAATTTCGGCCAGCAAGCTTTGGAAAAATTCAACCTTGGTTTGGAGACTTATTTGAAGTAGCAATTAAAGGAAGAACAAGAAGAAGAACTTAGCAGCCACAAGCTTTGGGTTTGTTTTCTCTTTTCTTCTTCTTTTTGTCATTCATAATATGTTTTGCTTTGATTCATAAGGCTATTTTTAAGAACATGAGTAGCTAAAATTTTATGAGGATTATGATGTTGCTCTATTATGAATAATTAGTTTTTAATGCATGTTTAATTTTAATTCATATTGATAGTTAATATTTCATTGTTGAAGTTAATGCTTTCATGAAAATGTGAATGTTTTAATATTTTATTCACTTAGGGATAAGGGATATAGTATTGTTTGGAATGAAATACATGGTAGATAGGGATATCATCTTGCCTAGTGACACCTTAACAAGAGCTTATTGGGTTTCCATGTCTTAGGGCTTAAATTTGGTAGTTCAGATTGGGAATAATTAAACTATCATGTGCTTGCTAGATCAAGATGCATTGAGGGATCAATTTTTGGTCATTTTAGGTTAATAGAGGTTAACTAATGAATTTTTCATGCATTAAAACTAAATAGGATTAATAGTAGTGAAGTCATAATTCTTGTTCCATCAATATTTTGAAACTCTTGCTTTATTAATTTTGATTTCTTATTTTGCGTTCTTTTCAATTTTGCTTTGCTCCACAAAACCATCCAATCAAATAATCATTCTTTTGCTTTTATAGATTTAATTAGCAATAGAATTTATTTTCAATACTAGAGACATTATTCTTCGCGGGATCGTTTTTTGATTTTCTCTAAAAAACCACTTTATTACTTTTTGATTAGTGCACTTGCGAGTACTCTAATTTTCACTACAACAAGTTCTTTTTTTTTGTCGTTTAAGGGGGAATAATTATTTCTAGTGTTGATGTAATTTATTGTTGATTAAATTTCTGTTGTTAGGTTAATTTTTGTTTTTAGGTTGATTAAAGTTCCTAATAATCAAGGATATAGGACCATTAGGGATTATGCTGCACCTAGAAGAATTGAGAATATGTCTTGTATTAGGAGACCACCCATTGATGCCTTCTAGTTTTGAGGTCAAACCTATTACAATGTCTATACTCAATAATTACCAATTTGGAGGGTTACCTAGTGAGGATCGTAATCAACATATATAGAATTTTTGCGATGTATGTGAGTTAGTGAAGTATATGGAATTAGTGAGGATGCTGCCAAGTTAAGGTTGTTTCATTTTACCCTAAGGGATAGAGCTAAAAGTTGGTTGCAATCTTTACCTCCAGGGACTATTACTACTTGGAATGATTTAGCCTTTAAATTTTTGAATAAATTTTTCCCACTTATTAAAACTGCCAAAATTAGGAATGAGATTAATATTTTTCACCAATTTGGTGGAGAGTTATTGTATGAGGCTCCGGAAAGGTTGAAAGAATTACTTAGAGAGTGTCCACACCATGGGATGCCCATATGGAGTCAAGTCCAATTTTGTTTTATAATGGATTGAATTGTATAACAAAGAATAATGTGGTTGCAGCTGCAATTAGTGCTTTGTTGAACAAATCTCAAGATGATGCATAGGACCTACTAGAAAAGATGGCTATCAATAATTCGCAGTGGGAAAGTGAAAGGAGTCATCATCATAAAAAGACTATGGCTGTCCATTAAGAGGATAAGATATAAAAATTGAATGCTTAAGTCGCAATTCACACAAAGCAACTTGAGACCTTGGGTTCCAACAATTTTAATAATATTTTCAATATTTCTAATTTAAATTGTTGTGAATATTGAGGGGAAAATCATGAAAGTGTTAATTGTCAATTAGGAAACCCTTTTGTTCAATCTTGTGAATCTAATGATGTTAATTTTGTGAATATTGAGGGGAATTTTTGACATGGCAACAACAACAACCCCTTCTCCAACACTTACAATCCAGGATGGAAGAACCATCCAAGTTTTTCATGGAAATACAATTCAAAGGGGCAAGGAGGACAACAAAGAGGAATCTATCAAATTCCGTATCAACAACATCAACAATTTTAGACCTTAAATTTCCAAAAGACTTCTCAATCTCATAATTATGCTCTCCCTACTTTGTCTTGAGAAATCTATGATAATGATGAATGAGAATTCTAATGCTTTTATACAAGAAACCAAGGCAGCAATAAAAGGATTAGGTATTCAAATAGAGCAATTCGCTCAATCTATCCAAAGACCAAAAGGCATTCTCCCAAGCCAAATAGAAATCAATCCAAAGAAGGATGTCCAAGTGGCTGAGTTAAGGAGTGGAAGAAGATTGGACGTGCCCCTTGTCACAAAGGAGTTTCAGCGTGCTCAATTTAATAGAATTCCATGCAAAGTGGGAATCATTCACTTAGAAGAGAGTGACATGGGGGATTCGGCCAAGGAGAAGCAAATTCAAGCAACTTTTGAAAAAAAGGCTGAAAGTGAAGAATGGATGAATGAAGAAGATCTAGAGGAAGATAGATGGACATATAATGAAGAAGTAGAAGGGAAGAGGATAGTAAAAATTGATTAGGCTTGAGAAAAAGAGAAAAAAATCCAAAACTCCTTAATTCATTTTCATATTGATAGATGGACATGTTCGGTTTTAATTCATATTGATAGTTAGTATTTCAGTGTTAATCTTAATGCTTTCATGAAAATGTGAATGATTTAATATTGTATTCACTTAGAGAGAAGAGTATTGTTTGCAATGAAATACATGGTAGATAAGGATATCATCATGCCTAGTGACACTTTAACAAGAGCTTATTGGGTTTGCATTTCTTAGGGCTTAAATTTTGTAATTTAGATTGGGGATGATTAAATTATCTTATGCTTGCTAGATCAAGATGCATTGAGGGATCAGCTCTTGGATTAAGTAATGAATTCTTCATGCATTGAAACTAAATAGAACTAATAATGGTGAAGTCATAATCCTTGTTCCATCAATATTTTGAAACTCATGCTTTATTTATTTTGCTTTTTTTTTTCAATTTTTCTTTGCTTCACAAAACCAACAAATCAAATAATCACTCTTTTATTTTTATAGATTTAATTAGCAATAGAATTTATTTTCAATACTAGAGACATTTTTTTTTTGTGGGATTGATATTTGGTTTTCTCTAAAAAACCACTTTATTACTTGTTGATTTGTGCACTTGGGAGTAATCTAATTTTCACCACAACAACACTATCCAAGCAAAAGAAAATTATTTTTTGTCAATGTTTGGTGGAGTTAAAAGTTATAGATGGTTACTCTTCAAATTTTTGGAATATTGTGAGAATGGAAGAGTGAGGTAGGGATGAAGTCCTATGATAATCTAACATTGATGCAGCAACTATGGCATTTTATAATTCATCCTGTACTACATAAAAAAAGTGTGAGTTGCAATTGCAAGACTTTGTTTTCTTTTCAATGACATTTGTAATAAGTCCATCGATATTGCTAAGTTGTATGTCATCTGGAATGATCTTGTGATAACATTGTGCTTGATGGAGAAGTATTTTCCACCATCATTTTTCAACGTAATGGTCCATTTCACTATACACTTGATATGATTGTGTGGGCCAGTACATTTCAAGTATATGTACCCATTTGAAAGGTACATGAAAATATTAAGAAGTTATGTTCGTAACAAAAATCGTTCAAAAAATTGTATTGCTGAAAGTTATACTGCTAAATAAGCAATTGAGTTTTGTAGTGAATATCAAAAAGGGTTTAATGCAATTGGAAATCTGTTTGGCAGATATCAAAAGTTTAATAACAAGGAAGATGTTGGTTCCCTATTAAAGGTGAAAAGATGCAATCAATTGATCAACCGCTTTGGGAACAAATTCATAGTTGTGTACGTTTGAATGTGCCATAAGTGGAGCCATATAAGAGGTACATATAATGTGGATGATATCCATCAATATGGTTGAATAAATTTGTTATATATTATGAAATAGTTTATGCTTATGTATGACAGTTTTTCATTTAGAAGCATTAAAAGCATAAAGAAAAAGTATTAGAAAGAGAGCAAAATTGTTTCAAAATGAGCACAACCATACATTTATGTATCGGTTATGCCCTAAGTTATATATATGGTAATAATTATAGAACTATCCATGTGTGTAAAAAAAATTGTCGGTTACTACTGATTGGCTAATTAAATTAATTGATGTTTTTAGATTAATTTCGAGCGATGTCAACCAAATTAAAATGTTACAGAAACTTTGTAATGGATAGCACAAGGTTCGCAATGGATAGTAACTAAGCATAAAGGTTATGTCACTAAAGGAGTTCGGTTCAACACATTTGAGAAGGACAATAAGCATGTCACACAAAATAGTGGTGTCAAAGTAGTTGCCAAGGTATGCATTATGCTAGTGAGAAAGAAAATAATTATATATTAGCTTATATGACTTATTACGAGATAATAAGATAAATCTGGCATGTCAATTACAATCATTTATGCCTTATAGTTTTCAAGTGTGAACTGGTGTGAAAACTAATGAATTAGGTTTTACATCTATCAAGTTCAACAAAATTGGACATAAATCACATCCATTCATTATGATCTTGCAAGCGCAATAAGTATTTTATGTTGAAGATCAACAGTATTAGCACCATTATAACATGGTGTATTTGTAAATGATGAAGTAGTTGAAAAATATAAACTTCGAGACACTGCGATGGATCATAACCCGTGGCTGATCATCTTCTCAATGTGAATGACAATGCTGTTAGTTATGATGAAGATGATGAGGAGGTTTACGTGCGTTAAGATTGCAAAGGAATATGGAAATGATACAAATTTAATTTTAATGATAAATGGCAAATTTATTTTACTTTTAATTGAAACTGAAATGTTAATTATGTAGTATTTTGGTGAAACTAACCCGCTTAACATCTATAAATTAACAACCAATTTCCAAATTGAAACTTAAGCTCTCCCAAGTGAGATCTACAGCCAGGCTCTGATACCAAGTTGACAGGACCCGACCCGCTTGGATCGTGCCTGCGTGACTTAATGTTGCCACTAAGCCACAAGCAATCGTGAAAATCCGCTAAACAAAATTTTAAAAGGGTAAGAACCAACAGACCGAAAGGTTTCCTCTACTGCCGGAAATTTATTAAAAATTTCGGCAGCATTTTAGCTGTTTTCTAACACTCCCCAAAAAGCTAAAAGTCATAACCTGCAGGGAAAAATATTTCTGAACAATACTTATTCTACCAGCACGCATTTCCCACACAATTAAATCACCAATCAATACAAAACTCAACACTTAAACAAATATATTGTTTAAGTACGGTGTAGCTGCACTCAGTCTAAAACTGAGCTGCCTACATACCCTTTCTATAAGGGATCAAGTTACCTGTAGTTCCGAAAGCATATTTACACCAAATATGCTACAATCAAACACATTCAGCATTTAATCCAAAGAAATACACAATAAATAAATTTCCACATATTAAAATATAAATTCNAACCCTAAACCCTAAACCCTAAACCCTAAACCCTAAACCCTAACCCCCAAACCCGAACCCCTAAACCCGAACCCCTAAACCCTAAACGGAATCCCTAATCCCTAACCGCAAAACCCTAACCCTAAACGCCGAACCCTAAACCCGAAACCCTAAACAATTTAATAAAAGTATTCACGGACCCAGTTCACAACTAATTTCATACAACCAATTCACAAATTCAGCTAATTTCAAACCACAACTGTCAGAATTATTTAACAATATTCACATATCATGTTTTCCATAACTAATATCAACCACTACAAAAATCCAATCACAGAACTGAACCCTACAACCCCGGCGTACTAAACCATTTTAAATAATTACCACATATTCGCCACACACATATCTGTGACGCCAATCATCAAAAATTCTTAATTATAAAGTACTGACAAAACTGTTCTCAACCGGGTAAATTTTGATATTTATTTATAATAAGCAAATTATATACCGAAACGAAACTCGTAAAATTTAGAACGCAACCGAGAATTTACCTCATCCATCCGTCGCCGGTGGTGGCCGGAAAGTGGCCCCGAACAAACAAGATTTGAGACGAACAAACACCGGAATCAGACTTAGGGGGACCAAAATAGGGAAAAAAGAGGTGATCGATCGCCAAAATCTCGCTGGAAACCAGCGATCGGCAAAAAATGGGAGCCACCAGCTTTCTCCATTTTTTTGGCAACATCACGATGTTTCACAGCCCACAAACGGTGGGGAAAGAAAAGAGAAAACCGGGCTACCCTTTCCGACGCGTGGGTAAGCCTAAACTCGCCAGAAGCTGGCGAATTCGAAAAAAAAAACTCACCGGCTTTCATCCGATTCAAGCGATCTAGGCTCCCTTCCGGCAATCCAACGGTGCCAACAGGAGGCAAAGGTCAGCGGCATCATTTCCAGGTAACTGCCAGCCTGATCTCGCCAGAGATGGACCATTGCCGGCGGAAAGGAAGGCACGGTAAGGTGCGCAAAAGGGAGGCTGCACGAGAGGGGGGGGCGCTGCCGCATGCGTCTCTCGTGCCTCTCCTTCTAGATCCTTCTAGATAAATCTTTTAAAAGCAGAGGCAAAATAGTAATTTTTCCCTACCACAACAAAATTACCAAAATGCCCTCATGTTATTTCAGCCATAACTTCTCGATCTTAACTCATAATTGAGCATACTACTAGTCTACGAACTCATATTGACTAGTTCTACGCAACGGTACCACAGTCAAAACCATAGCACGCTCACACAAAAAGTCAACTCCGAGCCCTTCCTTGGTCAACTCGATCAACTTTGAGAAATTTTCAATATTTTTCCTAGGACGAGATGTTACAAGTAAGGTTTTTAAAAAGTTGAAGTGTTAAAAGGCCTAAAGGTTAATTAAGGAAATGGATTGGAAAGGTTGAAGAGTTGGGTTTAGGGTTTTATAAAGTTTAAGTTTTAATGATTTTAAAGTTTATACTTGATCATTTCAATTGATTTGGGCTTTTAAAAGATTTTTGTATTTAGGGTTAATTTAGATAATGGGTTTAGAGTTTAGGGTTGAAAATTTGAGTTAATAAATTTCTGAATGTTTTAATGGATTTAGAATTAATAAAGTGTATAAAATTTAATTATAAAAACAATTATTAGTATAGACATAATGTGAACCGGATGGGCAATGGCACATACGTTTGCCTTATCTCACCCAAAAAATGTTTCCAATGAAAAAGTTTAAAATGTTTTAAGTTTGAAGTGTTTTAAAGTTTACAAGGTTTTGATATGTTTATTGTTTTACAGTTTAATTCTTTTAAATAGTTATAGTGCTAAAGCTTAAAGTGATAGATTTGAAAAGGTCTAGAGATGGTTTTGGGTTTTGAAATGTTTAACTGTTTTAGTGACTTTAGATTTAGAGTCGAAGATTTAAATATTTAAATGGGCTTAGATTTTTAAAAGATTTAGTGTTAAAGGCTTAAAGCTTAATTAAGGTATGGGATTTGAAAGGTTGAAAAGTGAAGTTCAAGATTCTTTAAATGTTTAATGGTTTAAAATTAATAAAGCATATAGAATTTAAACATAAAATAATTATTAGTATTATACATAGAATGAACAAGACACGAACAATATTTCCTGCACCCAACTTAACCCCAACCCGAGGCAAATTTTTTGCCCCATCCCACCCTATAAAAAAATTCAATTAAAAAATTTTAATTCTTAAAAAGTTTTAGTGTTAAAAACTTTAATTAAGAGAATCGATTTGATAGGTTGAATAGTTGGATTTAGGGTTTACAAAGTTGAAGTTCTAATGATTTTAGAATTGAAGATTTAAATACTTACATGTTAATGGGATTAAGTTTTTAATAGTTAAGGTTTAGAGTCTATCACACAAACAAAAAAAATAGTTTTAAAGTCTAAAACTTTAATGTGGGTGATAAAGAAAGTTTAAAGGTTTATGCATTAAAAGAGTTTTAAGAATTTCAAGTGGTTTAAAGGAATCTTATGGGTATGTAAGGACATATTTAAAAGGTATAGTAGCATTTAAGGGTTCAAAAAGTTTTATAATTTGAGTTTAGAATTTAAAGTGCTTAAAAGGATGGATTGTGACTGTTTCAAGTTTAGGGTCTCAAGTTTGAAGTTTTAAAAGTTTAGGGTTTCAAGGGATTTTAGGATTTATTTTCGTGCTTAGGGTAAAGGTTCAAATTTTTTAAGATTTCAAGTTTTAGGGTTTAAGGTTTCAAGTGTTTTAAAGTTTAGTAGATGTTTTAAGTTTCATATTTATGGTTTTTCAAGCTTAGGGTTTTACAAGGAAAAGATCTTAAATAGTTTAAAAGGTTTAGACTTGAGAGGACTAAAGAGTTTTAAATAAAAGAATTTAGAGTTATTAAGTATTTAAAGGGGTTTTAAAAGGTATAAAATTTACAAGGGGTTAAAGATTCAAGAGTTCAAGATTTAAAACTATATTCAAGATTTAGATTTTAAAATTTAGAGCGAATTAATTAATTAAAACTATATTCAAGATTTACAAGTTTATTTTTTGAACAATACTGTAAATACCACTTAGGTGCCAACGAATTATTATTTTATTAGTTAACATATTATTGTAATTTAAATTTCAATAAATAAACACTTAAAATAGTAAATGTAATTAAACATCAAATATCTACTAGTTTAGAATTTATTTATTCTAGATTTTACTAATTCAATGTGTAATATCACGCAAGGATTTTATTATTTAATCTAAGTTTGTTTCTGAAATTGCCTCAACAATAGTTCTCGGCTAATATGGGGTTTAAAAAAAAAAGATACTTTGCCTATAAATTTACATGGACACATGCATGTATATAAAACAAACATACTAATGTATAGATATTTAAAAGACATCTTGCAATGAAAAAGAAAAGCTTACAAGTTTCAAAATCGCTTCATTTACTCTTTAATTCTTTGAGAAGTAGAGGCAACGATCAAATTCATGCCACTCAGCTTATTCCTCAATTCCCAAGAATATAAATGCCCAGTTGCCAAACCAAAAGAATTCAATGGAAAAAAAACAAAGGTTATTACACATAATTTGTACTAGAGAATGACATGTTTGAATAAGCAACATTTTATAGGTGACGTCAAGCTATATTTTTTATGTTTTTAATATTGGTAATGTTGCGTTCACAGCACAGCAAAAGCTAAACTGTTTCTCACTCTTTACAAGACTAGATCCAGAAAAACTCCTCTAAACAAAGCTAAGAATACGTATTAATTTGCACCCACATTAATTTGCACCCATATTAGACTAGAGAATATTTCAAAATTATGAACAATACATATTAATTTGCAAATCTGAAATACATTTTTCCAAATGCAAACTGATTGAAAACAAAAATCAAAGAAAATTCAACACTAAACATTAAAGCGCAGCCGAATACTTGTCGCATCACTTTGTTTATTTTGAAAGGAGTAACATATATAATTGTCTTTTTACACTAATATAAAACAGTACGATGTAAATACCTATTTTCAATATACTAAATTTATTTATCCATTTTTATCTATCCCTTTCAAGACTATAAATTATTCTATAATTTTATTTCTTATCATAATTTACTTTTTCAATCATTTTACTTTGGAAAGGGCCAAAAGAAAGAACATAAAAATAATTTTGATACTTTATTCATGAATCAAAATAACACACAATCCACCTATCTTACAGCTCCATTAGAACTTAAGATAAAATTTTGAAATATTCTCTAACCTACCCAATGCCCATAAAATATAGCTAAAAAAGTCAAGATTCAGCACAAATTTCTTATTTCAGCGTCTATTCATTACATCATAACGAAACATAGCTTTCCAGTGTACATCTATAGGAATCTCTACTAGAAATGGAACCATATAGATCATGCCAATAAAAAACATGTTTAACACCGCCTAACAAGTAGGCTCATTTGGGTTTTTCTCATGCATGATAAAGTAAAACAAATCACATACATAACAGAGATAATAGAAAATTTGCAGCATACAATTGCAGAACTCAACACTCTGACATAGAACTATCCAAAGGTAAAAGAAATGTCATGAACAAATCCAGTTGGACCCATCCAATTCAAAACTAAGGCCTTCAAAATATATACTACAACAGACCCTCGTACTGGTCAAATCATGCAAGGCAAGAAAGCTCACCAGCCCAGATCAGCGCTATCCTATCTAACTACATGCTATACCATTAAACTTGGATCACCCAAAGAAACAGCAAGAATCTAGTTACAAAGACCCATGGAAGCAAATCACAACTTCCCGTCTTTCTTGCACATTTAATAACAGCTAACATAATTTGTCACCAAAATCTCTTGATGTACAAACACAGCAGTGAGTTACAGCCCATACGAAAACTTGTTTTCCGATAAGAAGTAAAACTCTACATAACCGGAGGATAATAAATAATAAGAGACTATAACCAAAACAACAGACCTATTACATACACATTTCCCTTTGTAATACCACCTCTGTCCCGTTTCTTCAGTTCCTTCTTGTCGACCTTAGAAATGGATAACTACCCCATCTTGTGAACTAAAACTAAAAAATTTACTGGACCTGTACATTATATACAGAAAATGAGCAACAACGGCAATCGAACGAAGCTACTCCTAAAATGAGCATTGACCGAGTTTCTTTAAGGGCTCAAAATGACATTGTTGTAAAACCAGCAAAACCATTCTAAATACCACATGGACAAAAGAATTCTATGTAGCTTTAACATTGGCAACAGTCATATTATGAGGCTAGAGATGGTACAATTACCCGTATTTCTGAAAGCACGAATGCGTGCAATGGCATGACCCTACAAGCACAATGCCTCGATGCGCCACTTGCATAGATTTTCCATGAATATTTAGACGTTTTATGGTTAACGCCCATGGCGTGGCTCCCATGGAGCAAAACCCATCTTCAGACAAAAACAAAAGTTAGATAAATACACTTTTTAGCAATGCAATAAATCTATAGTTACATCAAAATTGTAAATAAACATACTAGATTATCCTCTTGGCTTGTAGACTGGGTCATCAGAAGCGGTGTGTGTTTTTAGCAACAACAAAAAACAGAAGCGTTGTGTCTAAATATTTTGAAGGGACCCACTCATATTCGACAGAGAGAAACGTAAAGATTATTGACACGGCCTAAACAAAACCACAAAGAAATTTAATATATAAATAGAATAAATAAGCTGATTCAACGTACCGACTTTCAAAATGAGCAAGAGGAAGTTTAGAAGGGTAGTCTAAATCACCTTCCAAAAGGATGGATGAACACTCTCGTTTATACCCAGATACCATAAAAACAGTGTCAAGAGGAAATCTCGAAATCCATATTCATAAGGCTTCATCGTTGGGTATTGCTGTGCACAAGTTACAACAAATCCTATCAACCGCGAAAATGTTAAAAGAAAAGCTTTTAGTTATATGCATTGCAAGGAAAACAACAAAAGACAAAAATTGAAACCTTTAAATGAAAAAGGGAACCGAGATTGCAAATCCTTACCTATGAGGCTATCACAGCTATTCTGATAGTAACAAAACCTTTTCCCCACTTTCCGGTCAACTGTGACAACTCTGCCATACCCAGAGCAAGCCTTCCAGCTGTAAGTGTCCCTAATATTCCACTGTTCAATCCTTTACTATAAAAGTCGCTCCTGCAGATCAAAAAAAAATTAAACAAGAAATTTCCGTGAACACTCTAACCTTAAACGGCGGAAAAAGGAAAACCTTTATGGAGAAAAACAAAAGCAGTGGGTCTGTGGATTTTGGAAAACATGCGCCATGTTGGAAAAGTTTCTTGCTTTTATTTGACGCTATTTTTTTCATCCCTGTAGCGTTAGCTTGCCCCCAAAAGACACAAGGACACGCTGAGTGAGAGAGAGAGCTTTTATAAAGAGAAAGTTGTGGGGCAAAACAGAAAAAGTAGGTCTCGGGTTCTTGAAACATAGGCGGCAAATTGGAAAATTTTGGCGCCATTTTTTTTTTCCCATCAGTGTAACCTTTTTTTTTTTGCTTGCCCAAAAAATACACAGAAACAGTGAGAGAAATAGATTTTTTATAAAAACAGGTGTGGCGTTTGAGGAAACCAAATGGCGGTTTATGGGAAACATATATATATATATATATCTATAAAGAAGACTTACTATAGGCTTTACTAACTAGCTCTCTCTCTTCAGAAAAAAAAAATGAAAAATACTAACGAGCTCTCTCATACTGTAACCATTTTCACCAAAAAAAAACAGCTTTCTAACTATATATTAACTCCTCGTGCTGATTTGTACTAGCAAATTTTGCTGACGTAGCTTAGATTTCTAACCTATAACTGTACTTTGGCGAACACCCTATACAGTCACTTGGGCTGAAGCTTTTAAACCCAATTGATTGACACAAGTTGACTTTTGCTGAACAGCCTATATCTATCCCATCCAGTCGTCTGGATGTTAACATTTAAAAATGTTAACATATTTATACAATTAAAAAATAATTATTATTTTGATACAAATATCATTTTGTTAATAAAAGAACACATTAAAAAATATTAAATAGAGTGAAAAATCCTTAAAGTAAAAATTGATAACATTTTATTCATCAAATAAAAAATTTTACACCCCTGATGCCTTGTCTTTTCTTTTCCTCCCTAGTGTAACTAAAAGTTTTTTTCAGCACTTTATCCTCTTTTTTTCTCTTTTGTTTTTTTAATTCTTTTTCATCAATTTAGACTAGTAGTTGGCCTTTAAAGTCCAAAGGATGCACAGCGTAACTATTTATTTTTTTTCTTCTTTATTTTTATCTTTGCTAATGACCTTGATCCATTTAAAGAAAACGTTTGACATAGCCACATTGCTCAACAGCTTAACACTTAAATTTTCTTATAACACACCACATCCTTGCAAATGGCGCATCACATATATAACAATATTATAATAAATCTGTAATTTTATTTTGGTGTTAAGTAAATTTGTATTTTATTTATATATAAATACGCTGTTTAAATAGCAAAGAAGATCAATTTGCATCCTAAAAATTTGAAAAACAATATATTTTCTTTTTATCTTAATAAAAATTATAAAGAGAATAATATTTTATTTTGTACTATTAATTGCATGAATGAATATTATTATAGTAAAAAGTGAGTTTGAATTGAATTTTAAAAATTGAAATATAGGCCGACCGCGAGAAGAACGTAAGAAAGAGAAATAATAAATGAGAGAAAAGAAAGAGAATCAGGTCAAAACTAAGAAGTATAAAAGAGAAAATCTAAATTAAAATTAAAGGCAATTTTTTTTTTAATTTTGATAAAAAAAAATTTTTGTAGAGTGATTCAGTAAGTGGACTGATTCACGCGTATGTTATTTTTTTAGTGTTTTCTTAGTTGTTTTTCTTAATCAATAAATTTTTTTATCATTAAAGCAATTTACAACTTTTTAATTATTTGTTTTTTTCAATTAAATACAATCGTTTTATAATTATATTTTATTTTCATTTATTATTGTTATTTTTTTTTTTTTTTTCAACCTAAAAATTGGCACATCTACACAATAAGAAATATTCAATGTTTGATTTTTTTTCTTTTCCAAGAGAGGGACAATTACTTCATTTTAGTTTTTATAATTTATCTTCATTTTTTTTTTGGTAAAATATAATTTATCTATCCAACAGAAGGAGAGTTAATTCATTTTAATTTTTATAATTTATATACAGTATTTAGCTTATTTTTTTCTCTTTTCTTTCTCAAATAAACAAAACCCTACTAGGACTACCAAACCCACATGCACACAGATCTCTCTTTCTCTCGAATGGCCTTTTCACCATCAATAAAACAAGGCCATATTTGCAAAGATAAATACTTTGCAAATGCTGCATTTTTGTGTTTCTCATGCTTCAATTATATATATATATATATATATATATCACTACAAGAAAAATAATTCACATACGATAATCGTTCAAAAATCAAATATGAGGTGCAATTTCACTAAAGTTGCAAAAAAATCAAACATGACTAGAATAAATTTTAAAAATTTAATACGGAATTTTTTTTATTAATTGTGACGATTGAAAAAATGTACATCGTAAAATATTTTGACCAAATAGAATGTTTATTAAAAAATTATTGTATTAAACTTTTGAATGACATGTTAAAGTCAGTGTGATGACCCATTTTTGATGTAGCAATATGTGTCACATTACTAAGTTATTTTTTTTAACGTCGTAGAAAACATCAAATACAACTCATATAACTATCACAAAAAATTGTTTAAGTTTAATACGAAGAACATTGTCTGTTATATCTATAAATTTAATTGTTTACCATTTCTAAATTTTTTTTAATATAAAGTTATAAGTGGACCAAGCTTAAAATTAATTATTAAATTTTCTTCATTATGTTTTGGAAAAGTTGCTGAAATATTAACCAAAATAATTATTGAATTTCATAAAATTATGAGAGAGAGAGAGGCATCGAACCAATTGCAAGTGATACTGGATGAAGACCATATTTTTATGATAGTAAAAGGTATTCTCGGGCAGACGTTGGGAGATATATGTGTGGGATAAATCACTAGTTCCATGCATATCTGATAAAAAAATATATATCTAAACTATCTTAATTACATAATAATTATGATTCAGTTGTAGTTCAGTTAAACTGATATTGTGTAGTTACAGTTTGAATGTGATTGAGATATCTTAATTACTGTAGTATATTTTCATTATATCTCTGTAATATTTATTCATTATTTTTATTAAAATCCTAATTTAGCCTATAAATAAAGGCTTTAAACCAACATAAAAAATGAACCATAAAATATTTTCTCTTCTACGTAATTATTTATTTATCTTCTTCTTTATTTTTGATTGAAAATTCATATTCTCTCTACTGACTTGATTGTCAAAGAGTCTTTGGTTGGCGCCACACAACTATCTTGTAGGCTCGCATGTTCTTTGACAGTAAAAATGGGTGCACGGTTAACAGTTGCTGTGGTTTTATACATCAACAATATATATTACCATTATTGCTTAGTGATAGAAAGCCAACTATACTTTTATATGCATTTCTGGATACTAAAATTAAAATTTTGACATGCTCTAGTATTGCTCCAGATGATTTCATATTGCAATGTCGTGTATTGCATGATTAAAAGCACATTGTGGCTTAAAAGTTATGATTATATATCTATAATGGTATTCTGAAGTGTATAAGATGCTTATCGTTACAAAAGTGAGATGGACAATGGCACAATTAATAAAGAGAAAATCATTAATAAAATCTATTTCAAATAATTTTTTTTTTACAAAATCAAGAGAAAATCGAGATAATTACAGAATATATGCTCATAAGTCATTACAGATTTCTCCAATTGCAGCAGTAAACAACGCTAAAACTACTTTATAAACTTTGAAAATAAAAAAGATATACAAAAAATTTCCATCCGAGTTTTATAAAATTCTTAATTTATATGTCATTTTTTATATATGATTTCAACATCAAAATGTCTTTTTTGACATATACTACGTTGATACTTAAGCATTTTTACAATTTTTTTAATAGATATCAATTAAAATTAGAGCAACACTTGACTGTACAGTTTTTCACTTCCACAACAGCCTTTGAGCCACTCTGCCAACTCCGTAGGGAATTTTGTTAATCTTCTCTCTACTTAAATCCTGCTAGACAGTTCAAACCTATCGTATAGGACAATGTTGCCATATCAGTTCAAGTCATTTTTATTTTTTCCTCAATTCAATTGTTTTGAGTAGCTCATTTTTCATAAAAAAAAAAAAAAATAGAATATATATTTGTACTTTTTTGGTAAAAAAAATGACATACTCATAGCAGAGTTATATACTTAAGAAGTATTTAGAGAGCAAACCAATTTATATTTATTTTTAATTTGATAGAAGTCCGCAATGAAAGTCCGTGTCGCTAAAATCTTTCTCTCTTCGTGCGATAGTAAAGAATATTAGCACCTAAATCCAAATAGAGCTACTAAAATTCGAATCACGACTTTCGCATTTACAGATATAATAATTCAATTAACTTTTACTATTGAACTGCCTTTTGAAATACAAATACAATATTTTCTTAGTACTGCTAGTTGCATAAAGTTTGAATTGAAATTTAGCGAAAAAAAAAAAAAAAAGGTTGGAATTGAATTTTAAAACTTGAAATATTAGTATATAACCATAATAACGAGGTCCATCTTAGAAAGTCGGGTAAGGAAGAGAAGGAAATTAATAAAACGAGGGGGAAGGAAAAGAGTAAAAGAGAATCTCGGGAGCAACGAAAAAAAAGCAAGATCGAAAATGACGAGAGAAGTAGAAAGGAGAAAATCCGAAGAAAATCTAAAGAAAGATCAATCGGGTAATACAAAGAAAAGTAAATGATATGACGTGATGATAAGCGGATTGAGAGCTATCCAACTCAGGACAACCAGCTGCTGCATTGGAATTGTATCCTCTCTTTCTTGCATCTCTCCAGTAAAGTATCCATTCTTTCCTTTATCTACCCTTTTTGTCATTTGCACGCAAACACCCACATAGCTAGTTTACGAGCTTTAAGTTCTGGTTCCAAATCCAAAATCCTATTGCATTACATATTCCCTAGATATGACAAGTCAAAATCTTAGCCCCATTTGTCATGCCACCGCGGTCAACATCTTCTCTCTGTACTACGACTACTACTACAACCACGGTACCACCTCTAGCTATGCATGAATTTACTCCTGCAGTTTCACACCCATCTTGTACTCAAATTCCATACATATATTAAAAGCTTTAGGGTTGTAAGATTCTAAGCTTATGTAGATGATTAGGGTTTATATACATGTTTGTTATAAAAAAAAAGCAAAAGAAAAAGCTTATATACATAATACATGTAAAATATATGGATTTTCTTCGAAATAAAAATAGAATATACTCGAAAAGTAAAGGTGTACTTTTTTTTGAAATATTATACATGTACATATAATATCCATTTAAAGGCCACACGTGATAGGAAATATATATATATATATATCTTTGAGAACTGAGAGAGAATTATCATTGGAAAGGGTTACATGGCCTTATAGTGTGTCATTATACAATTATATATAATGTTAATTTGAACTGCAGCTTTTCTGAAGTTTGATTTAAATCAAATTTAATTTTTTAAATTTATAATAGTACATCTGAAGCTACTGCAGTCATATACAATTACCATTATATTTTTTTATTTAAAATATATATTTTTTAAATAATAGTTGGACAATGGTATAATAATAATAATTACATATGTCAACCAACATAAATATCTTCTCTCTTACTCCTTCATCATATTACAGATGATTGTGATTGATGTGATCATGATGTACAATTAGAATCTGATTCAGCAGCTGAATTGCTTTTTGCTGCTCTTCGCACAATTTTGTACCTACAAACATACATAAAAAATAATAATAGATTTAGAATATTAAAAATGTCATAAAAAAACCAACATAAAAATTACATTTAACAATTACCTCATTTTTTGGTAAAATAACCAAAGGTTTTGGTCAAGCGCAAAACGACTTCAAAGCTTCTCTTACTAAAACTATGACATAAGAGAAGATTGGTAGTTGTCCTAATAGATCAATCACCAGATGCACAATAACTCGGACATTGTGACTTCCCAATTGCACTCCATGGCATAGAGCTTGAGGATTGGTTGTATAAAACATCCATCTTTTTGCACAAAAAACATGCATTCTACGCCCAAAATTTAAAGAAAAAAATACAAACACATGTTATAAAATAATAAAAAGATATGTGACATCATAAAAATAAAAATAATTTTATTAAGGTTAATTATAAAAAAAAATATAATTACCTATGGTTATGTCATATGTTATAGTGAAATAGAAGATGATGTGATACGAGATGGTGAAGTAAGTGTCAGTGCTGGTTAAAAATCTATGCATCAGAAAATGTTGCCCAAATATTGTTAACAAATTGATTTGACATCATCCCTAGAAATTGGTTCCTCATGGCGCCATGTCAATGTGTGGCTTTTACTAGTCATTTTTACTATGATACTAGGACATTTTAATTGTGCGTGTCATAATTGCTCAAACTCAAATATGACGTTCACATACGTCTGTGAACTTCGTAACATAAACAAAAGATCATCATATTTAATTTCATGAATTTATTTTCTTCGTAGTTGATATCTAATACGACAATACTTCATAAAAACGTCATATACAATCTTTTGACTATCTGTCATGGATGATCCTATTTTTTTTGTAGTGGCAATAGTTTATAGGAAATGCTTATTTCTTTCAACAATTCTTCAATCCATGTCCTTTCAGCAGTTTATAGGAAAGAGCTCTATATTATGGTTGTGTACTGAACCTAGCAATAACATTTTGTTTGTTGGAAGACCTATTGAAAAATTACAAGAAGTAAGAAATCTAAAATAACAAACATCAAATACCAAAAATGTGTTGTTTTTAGAGAAGATACATTCCCTTTTGCATTGGGTTAGCAAACGTTCCTCTCCCAATATACAACGATCCTCCATAATTTTATGTGCAGTTATGAATTCTCACAAACTCTTAAAATACATATGATGCTCAAAATATATCTATTTATCAAAAATATAATCATAGTAGAAATTTTTTCTTAGCATTTTGTAAACGGGAATCTAAGAGAAAAAGAAATGAGAACTAAAGAATGGAAATAATTCTTTCAATCAGTGCTTAATAGCTTCAAGGTGTATTTTGAAAAGGAAAATTGGGTCCTATTTATAGAGTTAGTAAAAGTGCCTGTTGAAAATTAAGTGGAAATATTTGATAATAAATTACTGATATTTTGCAACCCAATTAATGTTGTTATACCTTTAGGGTATACAATTAATCAGGTGACTAAAAATTTATCTAAATATTTGCTCTTTAATCTAACCAAATACACGAACTTTATAGAAAATAACAGATAAGAAACCAGTCAAACAATTTGATTCAAAAACTATAATCAATTTAACTTTTTCGAACTGAAAATATTAATAAACAATGTTAATCTTAGGCAAATGAGCTTCAAATAAAACCAACTAGAAATATATTTAATTAATGATTTTTAGATCAAAATACAACAATCTGCCATGTGATTTAAAAATTATGAAAAATATATATAATCTACTAAATAAGTATACTTTTAGCATTTTTTTACTAGCAATGGATGTTGGTACCTTCTGAGTTTGAATCAGCACTTAATATTTATAAGTTTCATATTGAAAGATCCACAGTGAACTAAGTCTTGAACTAGACTTTTTAAGCCAAATTTTCACTTTCAATACACAAAGTACATGTAAACTATATTGAGCTATTCTGGTTTGCACTTTATTAGTCATGCGCAAGTATCTTGTATCATAAGTATTTTTAGAGAGTAATCTTATTTTCTACGTCAGTGATCACACTACAATACTCACTTATGTGAAACCTCCAAGGGTGTGAAACTTTTCTTATTCATTCTCATTTTTAGCAGTATATTGAGAGAAATATTAATCAAATATCATATTTCTTTGATATTATTGTTGTGACATTTCCATTGTACCATTTCTCTATGTGTATAGTGTTTTTATATGACACCATTTTCTGGTCCACATTCTCTATTTTCATAATCTTCATATTGCGTTGCATGAATGTAATATTCTTTACCAATAAATGAACTCGATCTTTATTGAATTGATAACAATCTTTCGTAACTAATTCTAACTTCACCAGAATATATAATAATATCACCACTTGAGCTAAATTTAATATCCAATGGATTGAAATTGTGAACATTCACCTCTAAAAGGGGCTGAAGCACTAAAAGATTTAGTTTGTTCTCTTATAAGTTTTTCAAAATAATCAACTCTACTAGATACTACTTCTTCAACGATCACTATTTAAACATTTATACACTTTTCTTATCTATTGTGAAGCAATTTTTGGACTAAAGTTCCTTTATTTATCATCAAAATAAGCTAATTTGATCCATTGATATATATATATATATATATATATATGATTATCCTCTTCATCACTATCATTTGATTGCTTATGCTAAAGTAAAGAATAGTCTTTTGTTTATTTTTTAAAATTATAAGTTATTCTTCTTTTTTTTTCAAATGATAATCATTATTTTATATTTTTTCAACTGTTTCATCATTGTTTTCAAATTTCAATTTGCATAATAGTTTATCAGTTGTAAAAATATATCAAGGCAAAAATTTATAATTTGACAAAAAAAATGCTCCAATACTTTATAAAAATTTATAATATTTTTAAAATTCATTAAAATAATACAGGGATATTTCTAATATTTTTATAGAAATTTTAAAAAATTTGTTAAAANAACCTAAATATCTTTTTTTTTTATCCAAAAATCTGAACTATCCACAAAATTTCGTCAAAAATTTCGTTCTTTTTTTCATCAATGGTTATAAAACAAAAAACATCATTTATGTCCAAAAAACCGTTGTGTGTTTATTAAATTGTTAATACGACAGTCATGTGGCAAACTAATGCAAATGGTATCAAATAAATGGCAGAAGTATCTATGCCTCTCGAGTGTCTAAAGTACTAGAACTTTTTTCCAACTCAGGACAACTAGTTGCTGCATTGGCATTGTCTTGTGTCCTCTCCTTTTTCTCTCCCCCTTACACACCAACATAGCTAGCTAGCTCATGATTTTTTTTTTTTGTTAATGCTAGCTTACGAGCTTTAGCGTTTTTTTTTTTGTTAAGAAATAAAGACATATCTATAGCGGAGTCATAAGTTTATGAAGTATTTAACGAATGAACCGGTTCAGATGTCTTTTTAACTACATAGGCGTTTGCGATGGAAGCATATGTCGTTAAAATCTCATTCTTTCTTGTGCGGTAGCAATAAATATGAGCATTTGAACCTAAATAAGACTACTAAAACTCGAACCTCAATTTTTATATTTGTGGATGTAAAAGTTTAACCGGTTCCTAGTACTAAGCTACGCCTTTAAAAGTTGCTTCCAATTACTAGAATCTTTTACATTCTATATATATATTTTGTTGAATCTATTAGGCATTTTTGTTTCACCGGATAAGGGACCGGATTGGATTTCCAAATCCGGTCTCCTCCTTTAATCCTGTGTTTGGCAGTGGAATGAGAATCGGATTAGGAAATCCGATGAGAAATTCAATCCAGTGCAACTAGTTATTTTCTAATCCTGGAGTGAGGCGCGAGATTGTAAGACTCGGACTTGAATTTCCTCTCGACCGCGACTTTGCTTCTCCTTCCTCCTGCCATTCGACTTCTCCTTGTTGGTTGCTACTCCCTTATGCAAATCAGCTTCTCCCTTCCGCGAATCGGGTTCTCCCTCAACCGATCCATTTTATTAGTGCTGATGTTTTTGCACCCTTAACAGGTACTCATTCCCCCCAGATCCATTTGATCTATGTTTTTGTTGTGGCTATGTTTTGTTGTGGTTCGCTGCGGTGTTGGAGTCCATGACCATACCTTCCTTTACGTTCTCAAGGTGTGTTCAGACTTTGGGGAGGTCCGGAAAGGAATGGAGATTCATGGGTTTGTTTTGAAGCTGTGTTTTGATTTAGATGTCTTTGTTGGGAATACTCTTCTATCATTTTAGGGTAATTGTGGGAAACTGATAGAGGCAGTGAAGGTCTTCGAGGAAATGCGTGAAAGCCACAAATCTTATTAAAGGTGACGAAGGATCGTCTCTGCGAAAGCCCTCTCATTTTCTTTATAAAGATCACACCTTGCTCTGCTAGCCCTCTCTTTTTCTTCAGAAAAATATGTTCGTTTGCGAAGACTTTGAGATCTGGTTGTTTTCATTTAATTTCCCTGTTGCGTTTTATTCATTTCATACTGTCGTTTAGGTCTAGTTTGCATTTCAAATTTTCCTTTAAAAGAACGATGTCGTTCCATAGCTTAGAAGGGTTATTTTTGAACTTTCCTTTCTTTTACATTCACGTGGTTATCATTTGGCCCACAGATGAACAATATAAATATTGTATTCATCTTCAACCACAAGGAGCTAGCGTTTTCCACCATTGTTGTCTGTAATGAAACTTCAGTGCTTGATTGAATTCAATGAAAACCTTGATATGAGGGTACAGAATTGACTGAAAATTCTTAAAACTTAGTTTAGGTTGATTTGAATTGACTTCCTATGTCAGTTGGTATCAGAGCATCTGGTTTTGCGATTCACAGATGTCCACCTCCGGCAAAGGCAGCAACCATGCCTCTGACGAGTCTCAGAGCATGAAGGCCTTACGGGCATCCATCATGGAGTAGAACAGAAGCTCGATAATATCGCTGGTGAGATTAAACAACTCTGTGCTATTCTCACTATTGGATCCATGGAAACCTCAGGTGTTCACAGACCGCGAGTACAAGATACTCCTTGTTCATGCCTGCCAACACCTCAAATTCTTTCCAACCCTCAACTCCAGCTCAAACCCAAACCTACCATACCCAACCAGATCTCACCTCAATCCATACTTCATTTCCCAATCGACCCCGACCTCCATTTCCTACTACCCATAATCATTTTCCAAATCCACGCCATAACCAATTCCCACGCCATTCAACACCTGCGTCTGACTCAGATGATGAATCTGACATGTTTGGGGATGCCATTCCAAACTGCCCTTTCCATGGAGAACCCTATAGGGTTTAATCAACAACATCATTCTTCTGAATTTAAAATGAAAATGGATATTCAAAACTTTGATGGTCACCTTGGTATAGAGGACTTCATGGACTGGTTAGCATCAGTTGAAACATTCTTTGAATATATGAACATACTAGGAGATAAAAGGGTGAAGCTGGTAGCATACAAGTTTAAAGGTGGTGCATCTACCTGGTGGGAACAATTAAATGGAAATTGAAGAAGAGAAGGCAAGCACTCTATTCAGTCTTGGCCTAAGATGAAGAAACTATTGTGCTCTCGGTTTTTACCTAATGACTACAGTAGGGTCCCATTTCAGAAATATCACAAATGCAATCAACATCACAGAAGTGTCGACAGCTACACATAAGTGTTTTGCAGATTGAGTGCCTTGAATAATCTTCATGAAAGTGAAGATCAGTTGGTCTCCCGGTACATCACTGGACTTAGCCTTCCAATTCAGGAAAAGCTTCAGCTCAGCCTCGTTTGGACCTTAGATGACACAATCAACCTTGCTTCTAAGGTTGAGAAACAACTACAAAGGATAGCTGCTAAGGCTCCTATCAAATGGAGATCCCCTACTGATTTTCAGAATGATAGACAAAGACCATTCCCTCCAATTCCTAAGCCATTTGACCCACAACCCAAGCCAAACAAAAAACCTGTTTTTCAACCTCCAAAATCCTCGAACCCCTATGCTAACCCCCAGCCATTCAAGTGCTTTAGGTGCAACCAACCCGGACACAAATCCAACAAATGCCATCACCGAAAACCTGTTAACCTTGTGGAAAATTTAGAAAGTGACTCGGGTGACTATGTGGAAATGAATGAGGACAGTGAAGAACTTGTGGAATTAGTAGATGAGGGTCAAGGGGAACCACTCCTATGCATTGTGCACAAAATTCTATTATCTCATAAACAAAGCAACACCGACCAGAGACACTCAATCTTCCGGACTAAGTGCACAGTGAATAAAAGGGTGTGTGATGTAATTATAGATGTAGGAAACAGTGAAAATATCAAAAGTATCAAAAACCTTGGTTAAAGCCATCGGGCTAACTACAGTGAAGCACCCTAGTCTTTATTATGAGGGGTGGATAAAGAAAGGCAGTGAAACCAAGGTATCTGAGTTATGCAAAGTCCCTTTTAGCATTGGAAAGTGGTACATGGATGAATTGGCTTGTGATGTTGTGGATATGGATGCTTGCCATCTAATTTTGGGGCGGGTTTGGCAATTTGACAACTCCGTGGTCCATTAGGGCAGAAAGAATACCTACTCCTTTCAATGGAAATGGAAGAAAGTGGTCATTCTACCTAGTAAAACCCCTTCGGTCTTGAACCCAACCACTTCTGAAAAACCAATCATTCTTCTTAATCCTAACACCCACTCATCCTCACAGCCACACCTACCTTCTAAACATAACCCACTCCTTCTCACAATTTTTGGTCCAAAATTTCTACAAGAAACCAAACACACCTCCACATTTTTTGCCATCATTGCTGTAGCCCAAACCAACCCTATACCCCTGGACACCCCACATCTACCACCACCCATCCTAAAAATTCTCTCCAAATTCAAATCCATATCCCCACAAGACCTACCAAACCATCTCCCTCCTCTCCGAACCATTCAACATCAAATCGACCTTATTTACGGTGCCTCTATCCCTAACCTACCTCATTACCGGATGAACCCTAAGGAAGCACAAGTTTTGCAAGATATCGTGGATGACCTACTTCACAAACATCTAATTCAAGTGAGACTTAGTCCTTATGCCGTACCAAGCCTTTTGGTTCCCAAAAAGGATGAAAGTGCACGAATATGCGTTGACAACTGCGCCATCAATAAAATTATAGTGAAATATAGTTTTCCAATCCCTCGGATTGAAGACATGCTGGATAAACTTGGAGGATCTCATTTTCTCACAAAATTGGATCTCAGAAGCGGGTATCACTAGATCAAAATCAGACCCGGTGATGAGTAGAAGATAGCCTTTAAGACTCAACAAGGGTTGTATGCGTGGCAAGTGATGCCCTTCGGACTTTGCAATGCTCCAAGTACGTTCATGAGGTTCATGAACGAAATTTTGAAGCCTTACAAGGAAAAGTTTGTGGTGGTGTACTTTGATGACATCCTAATTTATAGTAAAACAGAGAAAGATCACCTCAATCACCTCCAGCAGGTTTTTCAAACTTTAGAGACAAATCAACTCTATTTAAACCTCAAGAAATGTGCATTTCTAAGTGAGGAATTACTGGTTTTGGGTTTTGTGGTAAATAGGGAGGGTATCAAGACTGACCCACTCAAAGTTAAAGCTATACAAGAATGGAAAACCCCAGCAACCATAACTGAAGTAAGAAGTTTCCATGGACTTGCTACATTTTACCGAAGATTCATCAAAGGGTTCAACTCCCTAGCTGGTCTTATTATGGATTGTTTGAAGAAAGGGAAATTTGCTTGGGGTCCCAAACAAGAAGAGAGCTTTGCTGTTTTGAAACAGAAACTCACAGAAGCTCCGGTGTTGCCACTTCCCGATTTTGAAAAAATCTTTGAATTGGAAATGAATGCTTCCAAAACAGGAATTGGAGCAGTTTTGACTCAAAAAGGAAAACCTATTAAGTATTTTAGTGAGAAATTAAGTGAAGCCAGACAGAAATGGACAACCTATGTTCAAGAACTCTATGCTCTTGTAAGGGCATTCAAACATTGGGAACACTACCTAGTGGCTAAGCAATTTATCATACACAGTCATCATAAAGCCCTACAGTACATCCAGTCACAAAAGCATATTGATGCTATGCATGCTGGATGGATCGAAACAATACAAAAATTTCCCTACGTGTTTAGGCATAAGTCTGGGGCACTTAACTGAGTTGCGGATGCTCTAAGCCGCAAGGTAGCACTAATCTCTACGATGCAAACCAAAATGATTAGTTTTGATTCCATCAAAGACCAGTACTAAGATGACAAGGACTTTGGACCTATTTGGTAGAAGGTGGTTCTCCATGAATCCATGGGCAACTTCCATCTACATGATGGGTTTCTATTTAAAGGCCAGCTTTTGTGCATACATGAAGGGTCACTCAGACTCCAAATCATCTCGAACCTACATGCTGGTGGGCTCTAGCTCACACTAGAAGGGATAAGACCATTTTACTGTTAGAAGAGAGGTTCTATTGGCCACACCTCAAAAGAGATGTGACCCAATTTGTTCAGCGCTGTGGAATCTGCCAGAGTGCTAAAGGCACTTCTCAAAACACAGGGCTTTGCACCAATCTGCCTATTCCACAGACAATTTGGGAGGATCTTTCTATGGACTTTATTCTCGGGTTACCAAAGACTCAACGGTAGTTTGATTCTATCCTAGTGGTTGTGGATCGGTTTTCAAAAATGGCTCACTTCTTGGCATGCAAGAAAGCCATTGATGCCACTTATGTGGCCCAATTGTTCTTCCGGGAAATCGTCAGACTTCACGGAATTCCCAAGTCCATAAACTTTGACAGGGATGTTAAATTCATCGGCCACTTCTGGAGAACACTGTGGCATCGTTTTGATACCACTCTACAATTCTCCAGTGCCTACCACCCTCAAACAAATGGTCAGACCGAAGTAGTCAACCGAACATTAGGAAACATGTTACGGAGCCTCGCTAGAGACAAGCTGAAACAGTGGAATTCAGCCCTAGCACAGGCTGAATTCGCTTGCAACAAAATGACAAACCGGTCTACTGGTTTGTGTCCCTTTTCTATTGTTTATACAAAAATTCCTAACCACATCACAGATTTAACAGCTAGTCATAGCAGGGTTAACAAACCAGCAAACCAATTGCCAGGGCACATCAACAACATGCATCATCATGTTGCCGAGCAACTTGCACTATCCAATGAGAAATACAAATTCTCGGCCGACCAACATCAAAGATTTAAAACCTTCAATGTTGGTGACCTGGTTATGGTACATTTAAGGAGAGAGAGATTTACCGTAGGCACTTACCATAAATTGCAAGCGAAGAGGATCAGCCCTTGCCGAGTTGCACAAAAGATTTTTGACAATGCATATTCCATCGAGTTCCCCCTAATTTGCACATCGACATTCAACATTTTCGATCTCACCGAATATTTCCCTTCGGATGAGGCTCCGACTTCGTCCACCTCACTCGCGGTCGAGTTTTCAACAACCGGGGAAGATTGACGAAGGATCGTCTCTGCAAAAGCCCTCTCATTTGATTCAGAAAGATCACACCTTGCTCTGCCAGCCCTCTCTTTCTCTCTCTGTCACATTTCCAACCCTAATCTGCATAATTGGGGGAAATCTGTTAGTTTGCAAGGACTTTGAGATTTGGTTGTTTTCATTTAATTTCCTTGTTGCGTTTTATTCATTTCTTTCTGTCGTTTTGGTTTAGTTTGCATTTCAGTTTTTCCTTTAAAAGAACGATGTCGTTCCATAGCTTAGAAAGGTTATTTTTGAACTTTCCTTTCTTTTACATTCACGTGGCTATCATTTGGCCCATAGATTAACAGTATAAATACTGTATTCATCTTCAACCACGAGGAGCTAGCATTTTCCACCATTGTTGTCTGTAATGAAGCTTTAATGCTTGATTGAATTCAATGAAAACCTTGATATGAGTTTACAGAACTGACCGAAAATTCTTAAAACTTAGTTTAGGTTGATTTGAATTGACTTCCTACGTCAAAAGGCCTGCAAATTGAACCAGATGCCAATGTTTGGGGTGCTTTGCTTGGGGCATGGCGAACCCATGGAAATGTAGACTTAGGGAGGTGGGCAGCCAAGCATCTATTTAAGTTGAAGCCTCAGCATTGTGGGTACTATATATTGGTTTCAAACATGTATGCAGAAGCAGGGAAATGGGCTGAGGCAAACCAGGTGAGGGAATTGATGAAGTCGAGGGGAGTGATGAAGAACCCTGGTTGCAGTTGGGTTCAGATTTATGATCGTGTACATGCTTTTGTTCTTGGAGTATAGGGATTAGAATTAGGTTTTTTGGCTTACAGAACTTAAATAAATGAGAAGTTAGCATCTCCTACATATCATAATTTTTTATTTTGGGTTCCTAGAATTTTGTAATTTATATCTCAGTGATGAATGTAGTTGATAAGATTTAAGCAATGCAATTTTCAATTTGGTTGATGGTAACATGTGGATTTTGAGCAAGATGGGACTGGTATTGTTCTTTTCTTAACATTATTGGTACATAAGTTTCATGCATAGCTGGATAAATACTGGTATTTTGTTTTCTTCTGAAGAGCTATGCTTCTTCATATTTGGATGATGTGCAGATGGTGCCATATCTGTCAACTTCTCATTATTTATTTGAACATGATTCTCTAGGCATTTGATGTGTATCTTGAAGAAGTTTTAGTATTTCTTCAGTTATGGGTCATGCAGTACTCTGTACTCAAATTGTGATTTCATAACCGGTTGTTTATTTGTCCTTTTTCTTTTGTTGTGCCTATTTCCCGATTTCTCTTTGCAATTCTAAACTCTACAATCTGTATTGATATGATTACTTATGCTTTTGGTATCAATTTGGCAGCCCTTGCTTTCAGAGAGAGCTTGCATGTAGACATTGAGGTTCATTAATAATTTGAATGCATGTAGATGATTTTCTTTGAGGTGATATTCAATTGGTCACCAATTTATAAATAAAAATATATTACAATATATTTTATATAGTATATTTATTTAAATTATATTTTATAACATAATTTAAAAATATTAAATATATTATTAAATTGAATTATAATTCAGTCCAATAAACCAAACTAAATACAATATATTAAATTATATTATTTAATCTCCTATTCTACATATCAATTTCATCTTTACCGTGTACTGCACTTTTTTTTCTGCCTTCTTTCTCTCGCCATCAACCTTTTTTCTCTCTTTTCATTTTTCAAGAAAGAAGTATTACTCTATTTTTTCTGAAACAATAAAACCCCTACTAGGACCGCTACTTTTTCCGTAAATTACCAGGAGTCTATAGCTACTGCTACACCCACAGTGACCTTCCCGTCTGCGTACATATATTTTAGTGGACCAATTCACAGCATCATACCAAAATCTAACTACGATATATTTGGAAAAGAAAAAATCTAACTAGGATATACCAATACGCCATAACAGCTGTGACCATACAATGGTCAGAGCCCATCAACACCGTCCGTTTTCTATATTACATATTAATAACCTGACGTGGGTAAATTAAACATTATTCCTCCCAAGTCCTAACATTGAGCTTTATTTATCTGACAGTCATTAAATGGGCAGTCACTCAGTGCCCATTGGAGATACAAAATTATAACGTAATATTATTTTAAGGCTCGTCAAAATGAAAGAGAAAGAAAAACTGTAGAATTTAAAGGTTATGATAATAAAAAAATTAAGTGAACAGTATTAGAAGAATAACTGTTTTATGATTTGAAGAAGTAGATGATATAAATAATTGGAAAAATTTTACTAACATTTTCTGTATTTAGTTTTTAATTTAAATTTGACTTTTAAATTCTGTTTAATCCATAAATATTTTTTACATTATAAAAAATTAATAATTCTGTCTATATCAAAATATTAAATAATATTAATATTTTTATTATAATAAAATAATAATAAATTTTTAAATAATTTAGTTTTTTTTTAATAAAAAATTAAATTATCTTTTTTTTTTTCACTCCTGTATTTTTTTTTCTTTCATTTTTTTTTCTCCTCTCATTCTCTTTCACTCTCTCACAAAAAATTATTTTTTTCTAGTCTCTACTGTATTCTTTTTTTTCTTTTCTTTTCTATTCTACTTTCTCTTCGTTACCAAAATATTTTTTATTTTATTTTTCTTTATCTGCACCAATTCGAAGAACCAAGCAAACATATATATATATATTACTGTGTTTATTAAACCAGAAAAAGAAAGAGAAAAAAAGAAAGAAAGAGAGGAAAAAAAAATGGTGCGGGGAGTGACGAAGAAGAATAAAATGAAAGAAAGAGAAAAAAAAAAAAGTTGGCCAAAAAAAATTTGATATTAGTGTATTATTAGATCAGAAAAAGAAAAAAAAAAGAAAAGAGAGAAAAAAAAATGAAAGAAAAAAATAGAAAAGATAAAAAAAAAAAAAATAAAAAGAAAATGAGCAAGTAATAGAGGAGGGAGGAGGAGGAGATGAAGTTAAAAAAAAAAATTAGAAGGTAAATAGGAGAGAAGAAAAATAAAAAATTAAATTTGTTTTAAAAATTTCTATGTCAAATGTTTTTACTATTACAATTAACAGAATTTCACGATAAAATATGTTTAAAAATTTTCAAAATTTTAAAAATTATATTTAAAATTATACTACATTATAAAATATATTTGTGAAATTTTCTCAAAAAAAATTCCATATAAATTTTTTTTTCTGTTCATTTTTTATTGAATATTTAATTTCAAAGATATAATTCGTACACTTAATCACAGTTCTAGAAGTTCGGGACTAAAGAATTTGATGTCTAAGCTAGTAAAGAAGTTGAAAAATGAGAATTACCAAAAAATTTAAACTAAGGAATTTGGAGGTTATACTAATAAAGAAAAGTGGATGATATGATGTGGTATGAGTGGGTTGATTGGCTAGTGGCTGCCCAACTCAGGACAACTAGCTGTTGCCTATTTACCAAAAAAAAAAAAAGTTCATTTCTCTCTTTCAATATTTGCAGATATATGAAGGACAACTACTTTATTTTAGCTTCATAACTTCTCTAAAGTAGCTAGCATCTGTTTTTCTCTTTTATTTCTCAAACAAATGAAACCTGTTCGAAGAGCATGGAAAATATCGCAACGAGCAGAGAGCAGAAAAGAGATACAGGAGTGGCTAACCCAAACCCCAAATAAGCTGGAGAAAAGAGAGAGAAAGGGAAGGGGGTGCGCAGGATAAGGTGGGTGGAAAGAGAAAGAGGAGGTACCGTTGCGGTCACAGACGGTGTGGGAAACACAGAGGATTGCTAACGTGCGTCGAAAGGTGTCATTTGTTAACATGTGCTTGCTTGGAGTTATTATTTTTCTTTTTCGATTTTGTTTAGAGTGAGAAAAGAGTTGGAGCGTGCGCCTCTCCTTTATTGGTCAGGTCTTCGTTTGGGGTAAACGAAGTTGAGAGATAGTACAGAGGTTTTGATACAGTACGGTTGCCTTTGATTGTAACTTATATCTATTACTGCTACTACACGTGGCCAACCTTACCGCTTCTGTTATTTTCGATCGCATTAAATACGTCTGACGGTCTGATCAACATTTGTCTCTCTCTCTCCTCTTTCATTTTTTCATTTTTTGAGCCTCTAAATGTCTGGACAGGCGTATCTGGGTTTGGCAATTGGATTTGAAAAAAAATTAGACTTCAAGTACTCCCAACGGCCCAACCCAAACTAATCATATCTCTTAATTGAATCAAATATGATCGGTTTTGTTGTACGGATGCCCAATTTGGAATATATTTACAGATCTATTTTTAAATTTTATCTATATTTATTGTTCATTTATATAAGTACCATCTGCTAACAAATTAATCTTTTATTCGAGTGTTATTATTTTATTAATTTAATATATAATTATAATAGATAATGTAAATAAAAGAGTAAACCTTGTGTGTAAAAATAATTTTTGTGTGTTTCAAAATCATTTACTTTTCAGCTTTCACATTTTACTTATACTTTTGTTATCTGATGTTTTTATAAATTTATAATTGTCAATTTAATATTTTTGATTCGGGTTAATTTTCATGATTATTTTATAACTAATTGTGTTCGTAATATTTATAATTGACACTTCATCTCCTTTTAGTACATGTTAAAATGCTTCGGAAGTGACATTTAAGCTTTTTGTTCACGTATTCAAGATGTTTCGGATAATTCTGAAGTAGGCACGTGTTCAAAATACCTTGAATAGTTCTAAAGAAGGCAAGTATTCAAGATATCTCAGATAGTTTCAAAGAATGCATATGTTCAATATACATCAGATAGTTCCGAAGAAAGCAAGTGTTCAAAATACTTCAGATAGTTTCGAAGAATGCACGTGTTCAATATACCTTAGATAGTTCCGAAGAAGTCATATGTTCAGGATGCTTCAGAAAATTTTGAAGACGCACGTTCAAGATGCCTCGGAAAATCTTTTTCATCTCTTTATGGCTCAGAATTTCAAACTTGTTAATCCACCTGGCACACTCGAAACTTTTAGAGTAACTAAGAATGTCTGAAATCTTAATCACTCACTTGGAAAGTTTAGTGTCTTCACTTTTTCAGAAAGTTTAGTGTCTTCATTTTTTCGAAATGTACGAATGTCTGAGCGTACTATGAAAGGAGCCCACGACACACTTTCATAACAACTCGGAACACATTCAAGACTACCTTTTAGATATAAAATAGTATCTATAGTTGATGTTTACATTCGATAAATATTCAAAACTACCATTCTAATATAAAATAGTATTCATAATGTGTGACTTGAGGATTGTTAATAATGCAAATCTTTTTTTTCAATGACACAATTTTTGAACCATATTGGATTGAGGGATTGCTTTTTATACACTAACATAAACCCCATGTCAACAAACCTGTCTCTCAGTTTAACAAATGGTTACTTACAATTTTTCCCAACTCCATCCCTTTATTATCGAGTATTGGGGTATTAGTGGGATGGTATGTATTTTTGTTTGGGTCTTAGAAAAATAAATAAATAAATGACTGGTATTGTAGATTCAATTTAGGGAAGAAAGAAATCCTTCTTGGAGGTTCAAAAATGGATATTATGCAAATAGAAATAAAAGTTTTGGATTTAGAATGACATTTTCAACCTTCAACACTATGATAAATAATAGACATTCAAAGATAACAGCTCAGGTAGATTTTGAATATCGGTGCCTATTTCAAATAGTACATGGAGTTTTAGATCACTTTTAATAGGAGTGAAGTGCGAGCACCGTAATAGCTCAAAAGGCACAAAACTTAAATTCTATCATGTGAAGCATGATTAATATTCTATTTTTTTTTAGGGTTATATATTAGCATGACATCACAAAAAAAACCTCCAAATGAGGAAAACAACCAGAAAAACTATACTCCCCTCATTTCAGCAATCAAAATCTCCAAGATGCAGAGGGGAGGAGCAAAATTATTTCTCAAAGATTCAAAAGTAACATTATTCTTAAAAGCAAACTTAACTAAAGCATCAGCTGCCCGGTTTGTCTCTCTTCCATTCCAGTGAACCTTCCAATTTTGGAAATTTTCAATTATTCTCTTCATCAACAGAAGTTCATATCTCGTCTCCCAACTAAAAGGATCCAAATTTGAAGTTATATCCTTCACCACCTCCTGTGCATCAGAAGACCATTCCACCTTTATCCAGCCTTTCTCTTCCGCAACCCTTGAAGCCCATCTGAAAGCTGCAAGTTCAGCCCTTCTAGGAGAACTACTCTCCATCAATTTTGCAGCAGAGAAGCAGTGCCTTCCCCACTCATCCCGCACTGTCATTCCAATAGCTGATCTACCATTCTTGAAGGCTGCGTCTATATTGATTTTGAGCCATCCTTCTGGTGGGGGAGTCCATTTCTTCATATGAGCCACATCACTATTTTGCTTCCACAAACTGTTAGAGTTTAAGAACTCCTCCTTTCTCCCTGCCATTTCCTCTACCAGAAAATTAAACATAATAACCATTTCCTCCATACTCACAGAATTAGTATGAATCACATTGTTTCGGTCATTCCAATAAGGGATAATTTTACAAACACCTCTTGACTTTAGGCCTTAATTCAAATTAGACCCGCAGGTTCTGAAAATTCCTTAAACACCCCCTACACCGTAAAAAGTCAATGACTCTGACGGTGTCAGAGTGCTAAATGACATTAATACCCTTATTCTAATAAAATAATAATAAATTTAAAAAAAAATTGGTTTTTTAAAAAAATAAAAAAATAAAACTATCTCTTTCTTTCTCTCTCCTATATTTTTTTTTCTCTCATTTTCTCTTTTCTCTCCCCATTTCTCCTCATTACCAAAACATTTTTTTTTTCTTTGGTCTGCACCAATTCGAAGAACCAAGCCAAAAAAAAAAATTATATTATTGTGTTTATTAAACCAGGAAAAGAAAGGGAAAAAAAGAGAAAGAAAGGAAAGAAAAAAAAAGAGAGGGAACTTGGTGCGGGGAGAGAAGAAGAAAAAAATGAAAGAAAGAGGAAAAAAAAAAGGAGTTGGCCAAACCAGAAAAAGAAAGGGAAAAAAAAGAGAAAGAGAGGAAAGGAAAAAAAAATAAAAAAATGAAGAGAACCTGGTGCGGGTGCAGGGAGAGAAGAAGAAAAAAATGAAAGAAAGAGGAAAAAAAAAAAGGAGTTGGCCAAACAAGAAAAAGAAAAGGAAAAAAAGAGAAAGAGAGGAAAGGAAAAAAAATAAAAAAATGAAGAGAACCTGGTGCTAGTGCGGGTGCGGGGAGAGAAGAAGAAAAAAATGAAAGAAAGAGGAAAAAAAAAAAGGAGTTGGCCAAACCAGAAAAAGAAAAGGAAAAAAAGAGAAAGAGAGGAAAGGAAAAAAAATAAAAAAATGAAGAGAACCTGGTGCTAGTGCGGGTGCGGGGAGAGAAGAAGAAAAAAATGAAAGAAAGAGGAAAAAAAAAAAGGAGTTGGCCAAACCAGAAAAAGAAAAGGAAAAAAAGAGAAAGAGAGGAAAGGAAAAAAAATAAAAAAATGAAGAGAACCTGGTGCTGGTGCGGGTGCGGGGAGAGAAGAAGAAAAAAATGAAAGAAAGAGGAAAAAAAAAAAAAAGAGTTGGCCAAACCAGAAAAAGAAAGGGAAAAAAAGAGAAAGAGAGGAAAGGAAAAAAAAAAAGAAAAAAAAAAGAAAAAGAGGAAGAAAAAATGAAAGAAAAAGAGATAGAAAAGATAAAATTAAAATTTTAGAATTATTTTAGAAATTTTTATATTAAATGACTGTTATGCCCTTTTGCAATTAAAATTAACAGAATTTCACTAACGGCAGGGGGTGTTTAAGAAATTTTCAAAATCTGGGGGTCTAATTTGAATTAGGGCCTAAAGTCAGAGGGTGTTCGTAAAATTATCCCTTAAACATAAAAAAGGGGTACATAAAAAAACTGAAATCAGTCTTTCTTCCATGCCATAGAAGCATTGTTCACTCTTTGGTTCAATGCATTGCTGTATTATATCCTCCAAATTTAAAGCTATCCAATTATCCAGCCGGCAGCCCCATTTACTTGCAAAGGCTAAAGCTCTGATTCCCTGACATTCTTTAAAAAGATGAAAATATGATTCAACTTCTGCTCCACACATAACACAATTCCTTTCTCCTTTTCCTATCTACCCCCACAACAGCTCCCTAGAATGTAACACTTCCGCTTTCAGCCTCCACAAAAACATTTTTAACCGATCGTGAATATCGAGTTTCCAAAGCTTAGACCAAGTATTTAAATTGTCCCTTCCCCTTTCATAAGCAAAATTCAGATCATAGAAACTTTTAACTGAGTAAATCCCTTCAATGTTCCCTGTCCATATTAGCTTGTCCTCACAATCCATGGGGGGCCAATTTATAGCTAGAATCGTCTGGGCATCCTCCTCGATAAAAAGAGATTTGATCAACTCTGAATTCCATTCATCCGAATCTTCAGCTCTAAGATTGGCTACCCTCCTTATTGGACCCCAATCCAATCCGGGAATCAGCCTAGGGATAGCATTTGGTTTCCCCGGAACCCACGGGTCTAACCAAGGCTAAATTCCAAATCCATTTCCAATCTTGAAGCAAGATCCCTTTAAGATTAAATGTCTTGCAGCCATAATACCCCTCCAGACCTTTGAGGCATTTCTTGGGATTTTGTGGTCAAAGATAGACTTGCCTTAAGAATATTTTCCTCGCATGATTCTAGTCCACAGTGTGTCCTCTCCACTCCCAGCTTCCAAGTTAACTTGGACAGCAGCGCCAAATTCATGTTGCTGAATTTTCTGAACCCCAATTCCCCTTGATCCTTTGGTTTACAAATCTCCTCCCAAGATTTCAAAGCCAAGTATTTTCCACTTTTTGAGTTTGTAGCCCACTAAAACCGTTTAACCATACTGTCCAAATCCTTGCAGACACCCAGAGGCAATCTGAAAGTTGACATTGTGAATGTTGGGATGGTTTGTGCAACCGCTTTAATAAGGACCGCTTTTTCGGCTTTAGAGAGAATGTGGTTTTTCCATCCTTCTAATCTCTTTTGAACCTTCTCTTTCACCAATCTGAATTGTTTTGTCTGATTGCCACCTGAGATAAAAACATTCCCCAAGTATAAAGCCGAAGGCCCCATCTCCTTCAGCCTTGTCATTTCCTTGATTTCCTTCCTAACTATCTTCCATGTGAGCTTAGAAAAAAGGATAGTAGACTTTTCCAAATTTGTTATTTGACCAGACCAATCGCAGTAGGTCTCAAAGCAGTTTTGGAAGACCTCTGCTTCCTTTGTCCTAGCTCTGCACATAACCAAAAGATCGTCTGCATACATGAGATGAGTTATTGCCAGTGCATTCTTGTCAATTTTAATCCATTAAAATTTCCAGCTGTTTCCTCCTTAGCCAAAAGCCTTGTTAAAATATCATATCCCATTATAAAAAGAGTTGGAGATAACTGGTCGTCTTGCCTTAAACCACTTCCCGGTTTAAAAGTTTCTGAGATATTTCCATTTAGAAGCAGTGAGAACTCCACCGTACTCATACAACTATAAATGAGTAAGATGCAAAGTTCGTTAAAGCCCCAAGCTTTTAGAATTCTTACGAGGAAGGACCATTCCATACAGTCGTAGGCTTTCCTTATATCCTTTTTCAGCATCATTAGACCATCCTTCCTTTTATGCTTCTTGATGCAGTGGACCACCTCCTGTGCAATCACCGTATTTTCCGCTATCCACCTCCCTCTAACAAAGGCTCCTTGGTTAGGGGAGATAAGCCTTTCCGATATTCCACTCAGTCTATTAGCGAGAATCTTTGCTATGATCTTGTATGTAAGATTGCAAAGACTGATGGGGCGAAAATAGTTGAAGTTGTTGGCTAAGTCATTCTTTGGGATAAGCACAATAAAGCTTCGATTTGCCGATGCTAGAATTCTTCCAAGACTGAAGCATACTCTCACAAAATGACACATCTTCTCTTTAACTGTTAGCCAATATGTCCTGAAGAAACTTCCCGGGAATCCATCTGGTCCCGAGCTCTTCAGCGGATGGAGGGTCCACACACACTCCCTTATCTCCTCTTCTGTAGGAATTTTGCCCAAGAACCGGATCTCCTCTTCTGTTATTTTTTTAGGCAGCAAGCAATCCAAAGCTAGGGAAAAATGAGGGTGGCTAGACTTGAACAATTCTTCAAATTTATCTTTAAAGTATCTAGCAATCTCTTTCTCTTCCATTATCCACTTTGACTCCTCATAAATTGCCTCTATCTTGTTCCTCCTACGTCTGACAAGAGTACTCATATGGAAGAATTTGGTATTCCTGTCTCCCTTCTTTAGCCATAACTGTCGAGATTTTTGTTTATAAATGGATTACAGTCGGGCTCTCTGTTCCTGAAGTTCCTCTTGTATTTCAAATTACCTCCCTCCATTGGAATTGTTATTTTGCAACTCCTCCAACTCCCGTTCCAAATCCTTTACTTTGGTATCAGCATAGCCAAAGTGTTCTCTGTTCCATTTTTTTAGTCTAAAGGAAGTTTTTCGCAAACTTCTGTTCAATCGATTCCTATGCATGCCCCCCAAGTTGTCCTTATTCCACGCATTTTGAACCACCATTTTGCTTGAGTCATCCATAGTCCAGAACTGCAGAAATCTGAAGGGACGGTTGGCTCTGTTCTCTCGCATCACCGTATCAATAATGATTGGGCAATGATCTGAGGCTTCTCTACGAAGGTGTCTAACCAAAGCATTTGGAAATTTCTCCATCCATCTCATATCTGCCACAGCATGGTCGATTCTTGCCCTTATTAGAGTTGTTCCTTCCTGTCTATTTTCCCATGTAAATTTGCACCCTTTAAAACCCAGATCAATTCCACCTCTATCTTGCATTAGGTTCTTTAGAAAAAGCTTCCTCCTGCAAATGTCCCTTCCACCACTTTTTTCAACTGCCTCATTGATTTCATTGAGGTCACCAACTAGCAGCCAAGGCTCTAAACAATTTCCTAGCCTCTCATCCAATTCATTCCAGAATTTTGCTTTCTCTGCTTGATAAGGAGTACCATGGCAAGCTACTAAATTCCAGTCAAACCTTCCTCTTTGATCCGTGATTTTTCCCCATATCATTCTATCAGAGTTCCCCAAGCAATGTAAGTTGACATCGTCTGACCACATTACGGATAAGCCTCATGCCTTCCCTTTTGCATCCATTACTAAGTGATTAGTAAATCCTAGCTTCCTACTTAACCTTCCCATAGTTCCAGAACCACATTTTGTCTCACAAAGAAAAATACAATGGGTTGGTGAAATTTAATTAAACTTTTTAGAACAGTAACAGTACCTAAATTTGCAATGCCTCTGCAGTTCCAAGCTAAGATGCTCATGTTTGCAGGGGGAGCTTGATTACGCCCACCACCCCGGCCTCCTAAAAATCCAGGTGCCGGCGAAAGCTTGCCTCACTCGATGAAGCTCCTGTATCCCATTGGCTCCGGTTCTCATTTCCCCCTCCTCTTCTTCAAGCATCACGTTTCCAGGATCTGGATCTTCTTAATTGTCCATGAACTTGTTCTTCTCTTTCTTCCCTTTCCACCGTTGGAGTGCTTGAGCGATTACTTCTTTTCACTATCTGATCAACCTCCTTGTCCCTTATTTCTGTCAAATGAGTTGATCCCAGAACAGTGACTGTCTCACTAATTGCTTCCGTGATAGAGGGACCAGAATTTGTTATGGTTAAAGCCTGCATATCTAGCATCTCTTTTATTTGATTAAAGCCCAGACTATCCGAAGTATCAGCCCCATCCTCCAAAGCCACCCGTTTGGATTTGTTTTTAATATCCTGGAGGGCTGGCCGTTTCGTTCTCAGGCCCGGGTAATCCAGCCCATATCCTGCCCTTTCATGAGATCTAATATAAGTTTAGCTCCCTAGCCCAATCTACGATAGCAACCTAGGATCCAGCCCCTCCAAAGCCAATTGCTCAATGTCTTTCTTTATCCCAAATTCTTTCAGAAGGCCCACAGCCCATTCCTCCAACTGTTTTAATTCAAAATCTGGAGATCTGACTTTTTCCATCACCAAATTCCTTAGAATATCTTCTCTACACACTTCTTGCCATTTTAGGGTTAGTTCAAGAGAGTTCAGTTTTGGGCACACTTCCTTATACTTCAAATATTTCATATTTGTGTATTCCTGTCCTTTTTCATAATTATCACAGCCTTTTACCTTCTGCTTCCCCCATCTTTCAGCCGTGGATATCTGCACCAGTTAACCAGTCTCTATCTCCACTACCCCAACCCATTTCTTCCTGTCATCCTCGATCGGCGTGTTTATGAAGCTTAGGATTCCGCCATGCTCAGCCCAAATCCACGGACCGAAGAGCTTCGCCGTTAGACCATTTGGAGATGTCTCCAGGGTCAGGTCTCTGAATTCGCACTTGCCGGTAATATGGTCTATAAGACCGCAGGTGTAGCAGAAATCGGAGAGTCTTTCGAGCTTGAATTGAACCTAGAAATTGTTTCCGTCAATCCGGTCGAAGAAGAAGCCAGCCGGTAGTGGATTGTTGATGTTTATCTCAACCCTGAATCTTAGGTATCTATGCCCGACTATACTTTTTTTGTTAATAGAGCTCGGATGGATTTCTCCCAAAGTGCTTCCAAGTCTCCTTGTTGTTTCTTCATTCAGATTCGCCGGCTGGAGTCCATGAATTTGGATGAAGAAAGTGGAATGGTTAAAATTGATTTCCTGAAGAGATTTTTCTTTCGTCCATTCCTTTAGAATTAGGTGAGCTCCGTTCAGAGCCCATGGTCTGTTTCAGAAAATGTACTCCTTGTCTTCTTGATTACCAAACGTGAATTTGAAGCAATTTTCGCTAATTTTCTCGATTTGGATTCTGGATCTAACCTTCCAGGTTTTGGAGATTATCTCTGTAATAATGAACATCCTGTGACTTCTCAAGGATAACACTTTTCCTATCAATACATTCTGAACACTAAAGTTATCATCTCCCTCACTGGTATCCAGGGTTAGTGTTCTTAGTGATTCCTGCAGGCTCGTGACTATCCTTTGAACAGATTCCATAGTGGATGGTGAGAACAGAAGAAATCGTTTCTACGATTTTAGGTCTCAGGGATGGCACTAATTGAGCTCGTCCTCAACTGGCCATGGGTTCAGGTAACAATTAAAACACTGCAAATCCCGAGTTGGTTCCTTGTTGCTTTCATTCTGAGTGCAATTCAAATCTAAGTACTACAGTGCTCAAAATACTACCCCCCACCATGCACTCCTCCCATCGACCCTCAATATTGTCAAAAGGCCTTAAGATTAATATTCTATTTACCATAAGGTAACAAAGTCTTTTACATAGGGCTACATATCCTATTGTGAAAGAGATAAATGGTGGGCCTGAAATATACTAGTCTATTTTGTATAACTTATGTAAATATAATTGTTCATTAAAAGGAAAAAGTAAAAAATGTCATTTCTATCTCTTTTCTGTTTCTTCGCTCCTGGAGCCACATCTTTCGGTTGTGCTGCTACTACTACTATTATTTTATTTTTTTCCTTATGCGCGTCATCCATTCATCATGCCAAGTCATCTGATTATGTCAGCCATGGCGCCTTCTCCTCTCTTAACTTCAAATATTCAAATTCCTTCTTGCTTCTAGAACGTAAAAGAGGCATGTCCCTTTCTTTGTTCACTGCCTTTCTTATCCTGTGGGCCAGGCCATAGCTGTTACCGCTTTCTCTAATCTCTTACCCTTTTAATTCTGCATTTAAGTAAAAATTTACCAACTTACAAACAAAATAATAATTGTAGAAAAAATAATAATTATTATCTATTAAAAAAAAAAGTAATATAGTAATAATTTATTATTAAACAAATAAAGATAATAAACTAATAATCCATATAATATTTTTCAGAAAAGTGAACACGATCGTATGGTCTTCACTTACTTGAAAAGTTGTAAACATTTTTCTTTAAAGTATTATTTTTACTGTTTTTTTCTCATTTTTCTTTTAAGAATTATTTATACTATTTTTCTTAATGTCTTTAAATTTAGAATTATCAATTAAAACTTCTGCGGCATAAGCATAACTGTCCAGAACATGTCACGTATTGCATTTCTAATTATCCTTCGAAAATTTGATTTCAAACTAAACAATCAAAAGTTTGTTCAAAAGCTATGTGAAACTAGTATGATTAGAAAAAGCATATTACATTTATTTTCCTTAAGATTTAATAATGTTATAGATAAGTTTTTTAGATTAAAAAAATAACAGTTTTCTCCTTTGAAACTAACGTAGTTTTAATCAAGTTAATAGTACAAAGTCAGGGTTTAGGGTTTTTACATTTCTAAACAGTTAAGTTTTATCTTCTTTTTTAAAAATTAAATAATATATTTATACTAAACTATGTGGTAAATAAAAAACAATAATTATCAAGATGCCTGGTTGCTTTCAAAATACATGCTCCATTGTGTGACTTAAAAAAAACAATTAAATAATATAATTTAAAATAATAATAATAATAATAAATAGTGATTTAGCAGAACACTTGGCCGATGTCAATGCCACATAGACATAAAGCTAATTCAAAACTGAATATGACATGCATAGCAATTCATATAGCTAATGGAAATCCTCTTGAACAAAAACCCAAAAATTACAAACCAAATCTCACCTTAAAATTCATTAGTCTTTTTCCTTCATTCATCTTTTGTTCTTCAAACCTAGAACAACCCAGCAAATTCCATGTTCTCCTTCGTGCATAGTCATTTTTCTATTGGAGAAAAACAGTGTTTTTGGGAACCAAATTAATAGATGGATTTAGGGAGAGAATTGACTTTGATCACATAATAAAGGAGAAAAATGATGTTTTGAGGAGGCGTGAGAGTATGCAGACTGAGTTTGATTGCTTATACATGTAAAAATACTAATTGCCCTTCTCCGGATAATGTAAACAAAGTCAAACTAACGTCAAGGAGATATTTATCTTTTCGACAAACCACAAGGATCGCCTAGTTATTTTCTCAAATCTAAAAGAAATAGCTGCAATATATCATTTTCTATTTAATGACTTTTAAATTTCATATATCATTCTCTACTTATCAACATAGTTAGTAAAATACGAAAGACAAAATATGTATATCATACGTACATATATAAATTTGGTAAAGAAATACAAAAATAGCAAATTTATGAGTTTGGTATGTTTGTGTATAATAAGTTATGTAATAAAAAATATGGAGATAAAAATAAAGTATCTAATATTTATTAAAATAAATTATTTTTATATACATATACAAAAGTTATTACTATTAACAAAATAATAATAATAATTTAATCTATAATAAAAACAAATAAACAATTAAAAAGTATTCAATATGTTAGTTTAATGACATAAGCCACATAGCATCAGGAACATTTCACTAACCAATCAAAGAAAAAAATAACTCTAATAGTTAAAGATTAAAATAAAGGTATTTTACATTTAGGTTTGCCTAAATTATAATTAAATTTATGAAGTTTGCTCTAATGATATCTCCTCTATTCTGTTAGACTTGCATCTGTTAAATTTATTTTCTCTCCTACGTGGTGAAGTAAAGTATGAATATATCATATGCTGATGCACTGACGCACTGACGCTGACATCTAAATTATATCCACTTCATTTCTGTTTGTTTTGCAATCACACCCTTATTAACTGATTTTTTCAATTAATACAAAAAAAAAATATTACAAAATTTAATTAAAGACATGGAAATATATATATACATATTTTTTTAATTACTAATTAAAAGATAAAAAATTTATATCTAAAAATATTATACATATATATATATATATGAATTTGCTATAAAACATATTTGTTTGGGCTTTATAAGCTCCCCAACAAAAATATTTTTATTTTATTTTTTCTTAACTTTTTTTTTTTAATTTGCTTTGGATTTTATAGCATTTAGAACTATTGGGTTAAAAAAAACCAAAAAAAATAA
>QANX01000127.1:78314-177456 GCA_003254975.1 Ochetophila trinervis
AAAAACAAAGAACAAGATAAATAGGAATTTATCTTGGCCTTGCTCTGATACCAAATGATGCGGAACCCCAAGCTTAAAGAAACTGTAATCCCAACACACAAGATGATATGGAACAAACCTTAGGTAAAAACCCGCTCTATAGCACCTCTAGATAACAATTGTATCTAGCAACACTAATTAGAAGGCAAAGAATGAAATTGAAATTCGCCACAAAGTAAATACCTTTGATAAGAAGATCAATTCCCAAATGCAACAAGTAAAAGAAGAACTATCCTCACTTGGAACACACAAGTCTTGTTGAAAACAAGAATAGATTCTATTTAATCAATAATCAAAGTTGTCTCTTACAAGCTAGTAACCCCCCTTTATATAGAGACTAGGGTTAGGTTAAGAATCAATCTAGACCATAAAATAATTAGGAAAGTAATCCTAAGGCTGAAAACTAACCCTAATTAAATAAAATACGAAAATATCAAATATTACAAAACTGCCATTATAATCTGGAAATAGCAATAATTACGAAACTGCCATTATAATCCGAAAATAGCTAAATTACGAAACTGCCATTGAAATCCGAAAATGGCTAAAATTATGTCGTTTCGTCTTTGCAACTCCCGAGCAGCATTACCACATTCATTCCTTGCTTGGACATCATGCTTAAATCATCATTATGCCTCATAAAAGTGTTTGGATCATGTGGAAACTTGAATCGATCTTCATTAATTATTCTCTTCACAAGTCCAAGCATTCCCGCTTTGATCTTCTTAGCTCGAGAACGCGTCACTGGTCCACTTGGCAGCACAATATCTTCACCACGAACATTCATGCTAGAAGAGCGCTCGATGCCCACATCAAATAATCAAATACATTGCACTTTTGGTAAAGGGGAAGTTAACCTAATGAACTTATCATGCTTAGAAACTAAATAAGATTAATAATGGTGAAGTCATAATCTTTGTTCCATCAATAATTTGAAACTTTTGATTAATTTACTTTGCTTTTTTTACTTTGTTTTCTTTATTGCCTTTTATTTAAATTTTTCTTTGCTTCACAAAACCAACCAATCAAACAATCACTCTTTTAATTTTCTTAATTTAATTAGCAATAAAATTTTCTTTTAATGTTTTTAATTTAATAAGTAATAAAATTTACTTTCAAACATTAAAGAAGTTATTCCTTATGGGATCGATATTCTCTAGAAACCTTCTTTATTACTTGTTGATTCGTGCAAATGTGATTAATCTAATTTTCATTACAACAATCCACTCTGTATCAAGTACAAATCCAGTAAACCCATTAATGTCCTAGTTAACCATATATAGTATCCCACATCTGCAAGTGGGTTTGAAAATTTAGTTAGGCTTTTTTTTTTTTCCATCTCTCATAGTTAATAATATTCAATTTAAATTATATGTGAATTTTATTTTGGATTTGTGGATTTGGGATTTTATTGAAAATTCTAAACAGGATTTAGGATATGTGGATTTGGGATTTGTAGTTAATAATATTAAATGTGTTGTTACCTGATTTTCATCACCTTAAATCCACACGATGCTTCCTTGGTTGGATCTCGGATTTTGTCTCTGACTCTTGCAAGATAAGACAATGGCGTTAGACTGGGGGCCGGTGGTGCCACCGCATTCCCACTCCAATGCCTAAGTCATGGTATCCCACTGTGCAGCTTGCCTGGGGTTCTGCGCAGAGGGGCCCTCTTGAAACCTATCAAAAGTGTGATGACGACTAGTTTAGGGTTGTTAGGGAGTGTTTAGGGTTCAAATCTATAAAAAACCGTCCCCTTCCCACTCACCAAACCTTACCTTAAGTATCTCACTTCAATGGCTTGGATGATAGGGTTATGAACCCTCATACGCTGGGATTGTGACACCTGGACTTAGAAATAAGGTAAGTACTAAGCCAAGAACTACAGGTCAACGGGGCTGACTTGTTGCCTCATCCAAGCCCACGCTGCGCTTGGGCTTGCCTTCGGCCCTGCCTGATGGGTCGGGTTTTGCCTATCCGTGACTGATGGGCCTCGTCCACAAGGCCTTTGTGGAAGTTAGAAGGGGCCTGGGAGATTCTCTGACCCATATCGCAAAAATTCCCATAACACTAGCCCCCAAGACTAGCCCGATTTTCAATTGGGGTGGTCTTCACTTTTTCGGGGCAGAAGACCTGCCTAGGCCTTCTCAACCTGTCTGGAATTTTGATTCCTGCCTTCGCCTTGCCTGGGTGGGGACTTGGCAGTTTCTTCCCACTTCCTAACTTAACCCCAAAATTTATATTCTCTCTCGTTTTGGCTTCCTTTGACTAAGTTTTTGAATTCCTGCTCATTGATCCTCAACATTCTTCTAAGGTTCTTCTAAGTGTCTTTCATCAATCTTCATCCTTCCTTGTTACAATCTTCAGCCTGGGGCTTCTCAGGTAAGGGTTTGTGCTTGCTTCCTTCTCTTCTCTATTTCTTTTTTTTTTTTTTTACGTTTTCCTCGGTTTTGAACTTGTTTTAAGCTTCCTCTTCCCTTTTCATGGTCTAGCTTGACCAGAGACTTTTCGTGCCAAAGATTCCTGCCACAAAGAGACATTTTCTTCCATATTCGAAGGTAAGCTGCTTCCCTCCCTTGATGGCTAGTTATATACTGCGCAAGATTTTTTTTTTTTGGCTCCTATACAACTTGCCCTTGACGACACTTGCTGTCACCGGTTCCTCCCTAGGTTGTTTCTTCCCTACCTAGAAGTTGTAGCTATTCAGTCCTTTCTTATTCTTTCGCTATAAGCCCTAAGGCATTAGGTCCCTTTGTTTCAGTCTTATATAGCTAGATGGTTAGGTGTCTGCATTGTTCATAGCATAGGAACTTTCCTGCCTGCCTGACAGTCCTCTTTATTATTTTCAGATGCCAGACACCTCTACCAGTCGTAGCAGTGAACCGCTGTTACCGTTGCCTGCTGTCCCTATTAATTTTCAATCTTCCCACAACCCTCAACTGAGACCTATCCAAAACTTAGGCCCCTGCCCTCTGACTGGTGTATTCTCTCCCACAAGTTTTGACCCTGGGTTTGTGGAAATTTCTGACTCAGAAAAGGCTGAGCTAGAAGTAGCTGAGCCTTCAGTGGCAGTTGATATGATGGGTCCCTCAAGGTCTCTAGCTCCTGCTACTAGGGATACCAGAGCCACTGGGACTGCCAGGGAACAAGCTGGGCCCAGAGGCGTATATAGGGACAGTGACTTTGCTAGGTCTGATCTGGCTGAATCAGGCCTGACTAGTTTGCTGGAAAGGTTCCCCCTACCCGAGAGCTTGACTGCCTGGCTTCCCAATGCAGGGGAGTCTGCCAGCTCCCCTCCTCCTATCTAGTCGGCCCACTGGCTGTTCTCCATCGAGAAGTTCCTCCCCAGGAAGACAACTGACGCAGCAACACTCCCATTTCCTCCCTGGCTGAAGAGGCATCACGCCAGCTGGCTTCTGTGAGTTCTTGTTTAAGTATCTCATCTTTTTCCTTTATTTTATATCATATTAGGCCCTGATAAGTGTCGTTTCTTGCAGACTTTCTTGTTAGTTTTCAAAGTCCAGGAGCTGGTGGAGATTAAGCTCCAGGAAGCCGACATGTCCTTGTCTCGCCTCAAGGACGTGGAGAAAGAATTGGAAGGGGCCAAACAACGCACGTCTGAGCTCAAGTTCATCCTGAATAGGAATGAGGGGGAGCTCCAGAGGAAGAACAAGGATATGAAGAATAGGGTCCGTGCTCACCAGGAGCTTGAGGCCCAACTTAAAAGGACCCTGGATGAGGTCAAGCTCGAGCATGACAAGGTTACTGCGACCTCTTTAGCTTACCAGAGTCTGGTGATACAGTCAGATGGGAAATTTGATGCAGGGACGGACGCTGTAATTAAGGAAGCCCAGGTCTGCTTCCTTGGTATGGACCTCTCCGTGCTGGAGAAGTCTCTAGGGCTTGTACCTGCTTCGCCTCAGGACCTACCTGCCATTTCTGATCCCCTGCCTAGGTCCCAGTTCCCTGGTAAGGCAGTTCCTCCTCTTGGTGGCCTGGCACTCGAGGATCCAGAGGTTCCTATCTCTGGCCATGACCCCTGCCCTTCCGGTTCCACGGCTCTGGCACCCACTGAGGAGGTTGACTCTAGCATCACTGCCTCTACACCTGATGTTCCTCCTTGCTAGGCTTTGACAACATCGATTTACCTTCAATTTCCTTTTTTTTTTCTTTTTTTTTTTTGCTTTTAAATATCTGTTATGAAGACAATTTAATTTATTTTTGGATTTGGAACTTATCTTTCTGTAGTGTAATGGTGATGACTTAGTTTTCCCACTACTGTCCCCCCCAAACTCTGGCATGTTCTTTCAGAACAGGGAAAGTTTTCTGCTGTTTGACTTGGATTCGCAAGAGAACCTAGGCTTGACTTAGGCTATCGACTGGAATTCGAGTCAGGCCCTTTGAGCAAACAAAAGGAAGCACTAGTTCATTTCGAACCTGGGCCTGACCTTAGCTACCAGCTTGAATTCAAGTCAGGCCCGTTGAGCAAATAAAAGGAAGCTCTAGTTCATTTTGAACCTGGGCCTGACCGCAGCTACCGGTTGGAATTCGAGTCAGGCCCATTGAGCAAATAAAAAGAGGCTCGTAGAGTTTAGTTCCTGAATGAGCATTTGCTTTTTTGAAAAATAAAAGTGTTTTACAAATGCTCTACGTCGTTACATTGATCTATTGGTAGTAAATCTTTTAATGCTCTGCATTCCAAGGGTGGGACAACTTCTTTCTATCTAATCTCTCTAACTTGTACGTTCCTGGGCATAATACTTCAATTACTTTATATGGACCTTCCCAGGTAGGTCCTAGAGTTCCTGACCCATGTTCCTTAGTGTTGAGCATTATTTTCCTTAGGACCAGGTCTCCCTACCTGAAACATCTCTGCTTTACCCTGGAGTTATAGTACCTTGCTGATCTCTATTTGTAGGCCGCTGCTCTAATCTGTGCCATATCCCTCTTTTCTTCAATCAAATCAAGGCTCAAATGCATCTGCTCATCATTTTTGTCGAGATTGAAGTGCCCGACTCTAGGGCTTGGCTTTCCAATTTCCACAGGTATCACCGCTTCAGCCTCGAATGCTAGAGAGAAAGAGGTCTCGCCAGTTCCAGTCCTAGGTGTGGTTCAATATGCCCATAGGACTTTTGGGAGCTCGTCCACCCAAGCCCCTTTGTGCATATCCAGCTTAGCTTTCAGGTTGTTCTTGATTACCTTGTTACAGCCTCAACTTGTCCATTTGCTTGCGGATGGAATGGGACTGAAAAAGCTGCCCTGATTCCCAAATTTGAGCACATATCCTTGTAATTCTAGTTATCAAACTGCCTGCCATTATCCATTACAATGGTATGTGGTATGCCAAACCTACACACAATAGACCTCCATATGAAATTTGAGGTCTTGGCCTCAGTTATCGTGGACAATGGCTTAGCTTCCACCCACTTGGTGAAATAATCAATCGCGACTATAGTGTACTTTGCCTGGCTTTTACCCATTGGCAGGGAGCCAATAAGGTCGACTCCCCAAAGAGCAAAGGGCTAGGGGCTGGTGATTGTGGTTAGCTATTCAGCGACTTCCTTGGCACGCTAGCAAACCTCTGGCAGAAATTGCATTTCCATGCATGAATTTGCGCATCCCTCTTCATCGTGGGCCAATAATATCCCTGACGGATTATTTTATGAGTGAGCGATTGGCCACCTGAATGATTACCACAAATCCCATCATGTACCTCTCTCAAGACATAATCGGCTTCGATTGCACCCAGGCATTTCAGGTAAAGGAGTGAAAAACCTCTCTTGTACAATACCTCAAACTTTGAGCCTCTAGCTTATCCTCAGGCAGGACTCCTTCTTTCAGGTATTTGACTATCGGATCCATCCACCCGGGCTTGTCATCCACCTGGTTAATTGTCTGTTCCCCCTTCTTGTAAATTGGTTCCTTGAGTATTTCAAAAGGCACACTTCGTGTAAGCTCTGAGTTTGACGCTAAGGCAAGCCTAGCAAGTAAATCCGCATCTGCATTCTCCTCTCTTTATACCTGAGTGATTTGGCATTCTTCAAATTTTTCAACCAGATTTTTTACCTTGGCCAAGTACGATATCATGCATCCTTCCCTTGCTTGATACTCTGAATTTACCTGCTTGACCACCAACTGTGAATCACTGTAGATTCGTAGCCTTTTAGCTCCCACCGATCCTACCATTCTCAAGCCTGCAATCAAAGCTTCATATTCAGATTCATTGTTTGTTGCCTTAAACTCTAGGCAGATGGCAAACTTAAGCTTAACAAAATCAGGTCCTGGTGTTGTGAGTATGAATCCAACTTTGCTTCCGTGCTCTCTCGATGAGCCATCCACATGTAAGGTCAAGAATGTGGTTTGGTCCTCATGTTCCATTTCCTCTTCGGCATCTAGGGATTGGTCATCCGCCCCTTCTAATGCGGTGAACTCAGTGATGAAGTCAGCGACTGCCTGTGCCTTTATTGATGTCATTGGGATGTAAGAAATCCCAAACTGCCCAGCTCTATGGACCATTTGATTAACCTTCCTAAGGTTTATGGCTTTTGAAGTACCTGCCGCAACGGGTAACTAGTTGGGACAATGATGGTGTAGGCTTGGAAATAAGGTCTGAACTTCCTAGACAATACCACCAAAGCCGGGCAAGCTTTTCTATGGTCGGATACCTTGTCTCGGCTGACATCATAGCTTTGTTGACATAATAAACTGGGTATTGAACCGAGGCTTTCTTGTCGATGAGGGCGGAGCTGACTGCTATTTTTGAAATGGCCAGGTACAAGAAGAGTGTGCCTCCTAATATTGGCTTGGACAGCAATGGTGTTGAGCCCAGGTATTGCTTGAGTTGAGTAAATGCCTCCTCGCATTCTTCTGTCCACGCAAAACTCTTGGGTCCCTTGAGGATCTTGAAAAATGGCAGACACTTGTCAGTTGCCTTGGACACAAATCGATTCAGGGGTGACAGCTATCCTCCCAGTTAGTCTTTGAACATCTTTGATTTTTGCTGGGGAATTCATTTCCAAAATGGCCTTGATCTTATCGGGATTAGCTTCAATTCCCCTTTGGTTTACCATGAACCTGAGGAACTTCCCTGAAGATACTCCAAAGACGCATTTTGATGGGTTTAACATCATCTTATGCTTCCTGAGGTTGGAGAACATCTGGTCTAGGTCAGTCAGGTGCTCCATGGCTATAACACTCTTAACCAACATGTCGTCCATATATACTTCCATGGTTTTCTCTATCTGCTGAGCAAACATTTTGTTAACTAGCCTTTGGTAATTAAACGACATCACTTTGTAACAGTAAAGCCCTCTGTCCGTTATGGACGAGGTTTTTTCTTGGTCCTGCGGGTGCATCTTGATCTGATTGTACCCTGAAAATGCATCATAGAAGCTATACAACTCATTACATGTCGTAGAGTCCACCAGCTGATCAATCTGAGGTAGGGGGAAGCTGTCTTTCAGGCAGGCCTTGTTGAGGTCAGTAAAATCCACGCAGACCCTCCATTTGCCATTGCCCTTCTTGACCAGCACCACATTTGCCAACCAGTCAGGATATAACACCTTCTTCATGAGTCCTGCATTTAGTAATTTCTACACTTCTGTTCTGATTGCATCATAACATTTAGGATTGAAGCTCCTTTTTTTCTGCCCCAACTAGGCGAGAGTCAGGGTTGACATTCAATCTGTGAACTATGATCTCGGGATCAATACTTGGCATGTCGTCATGGGACTATGCAAAAACATCTGAATTTTCCTTCAAGAACCTGATCAATGCTTCTTTTAACTCACCTGAGATCAGGCTCCCAATCTTGGTTGTCCTAGTAGGGTCATCCATGTCCAGTTGCACTTCTAGCAGGTCTTCCACTACTTCTCCCTTTACTTTTTCATTCCACTTGTCCTCTCTGCTCTCTGACAGAAAGTCAGGCTGGCCTTCCTCCATCATGATTTCCATTTTCCCAGCTTGCTCAAAGCATTTTTGCTCGGAGGGAGATTTTTCACTTTGGGGCTCTTTGAGGGAGGAACTTCTCCCTGATTGATTCGAGCCTTCCAGCTTGGAGAAGGGATTCTTCTTCTTGGAAATCTTATTTTGAGGTTGGTTTCTCGTTTGCTCAGGGTGTTCCTGGCCAGAGATTGTCAAGCATGTCAGGTGGTTGAGCCTTTTGTGCTGCGGACTAGGATTTTCCTGTCTGGGGCCTGAGAAAATGGCCAGTGATTCTGCGTGAATGTCTCGGTCATGCAGGGAGGTTGCATAACATTTCCTCCATTCATGTTGGTCTCCTTGAACGTATCTAGTTCCCCCTCCAGGTGTAGGAAACTTCATCAACAAGTGATATGTAGAGGTTGTTGCCTTTAATACGTTCAAGGTGGGTCTTTCAATGATGGCATTGTACGCTAAAGGGGTCTTTATTACCAATAAGTTGGTCATCACTGTGGATCGATCAGAGGCATTTCCCACTGTGACAAGGAGTTCAATAGACCCTTCTGGAAACATTGACTCACCTGTGAGACCTGAGAGATGAGTCCTGACTGGCTTAAGTGCCTCTCTTTTCAGCCCCATTGCGCATAGGCTGGGGCATACAAAATATCAACCGAACTTCTTGTGTCCATCAATATGAAAAATATCATATAGTTGGCACCTTGCACTATTATCACTATTGCATCATCATGGGGGTGGTGAATACTCAGGGATTCTCTATCATCAAAAGTTAATAGGAAAGGATCTCCCAGTGGTGCTTTGGACTGCCTGGTCATCAGGTTCACTTCAAACTGCTCCTGCATGACTCGAGCATCCTTCGCATATGCTTTTCTTACCCTGTTGAAGCTCCCCCTATGCCTGGTCTTCCTACAATGGTCTGCACATTTCCATTAATCTCTCCTGGTCGAAGAGGTATCACAGATGTATCATCTTCCTTATTTTGTTCCTGTCTGGAAGGTCTTGCCTGACTGGTGGCCTTTGCCACAAATTGCTATAGATGTCCCCTCTGAATAAGGGCTTCTATTTCTTACTTCAATTCTTGACATCCATCAGTGTCGTGACCGTAGTCTCTATGGTATCTGCAATACCTCTTCCTGTTCTGAAATTGAAATTATGTCTTGATTGGGAAGGTTTTTTTAGCATGTTGCTTCCTTCAATTTTCATCAGTACCTCCTCACGCGTCGTGTTGAGTGGCGTGAACCTGCCTGGTCTATCTTTGAGGAATCAAGGTCCCTGATTTCTTTCATCATTACTTATTTTATTGTTTACAGCTCCGTTCTTCTGATTCCTTAGTGAGTCGTTTCGCCCCTCGTGTTCCTGCCTGGACCTCCTCCGTGACTCAATGATCTTTTCCGCCGAAATATGCTTGTGTGCCTCCACTAGCCTCTCGGAGAAAGTCCGAGGAGGGTTCCTTGCTATTGAATGAATGAGATCCTCATCCCTAAGGCCATCCTGCATGGCCTGCAGGGCCCGATCATCATTTCCTTCTTCGACTTGCATCATGGCTTTTGTAAATCTCTGAATCAACGACTTCAGAGACTTTCCTACCCTTTGAATGATCGAGAGAGGTGAGTAGGGGGCTTCTTTACTAGTCGAGCCCCTAGGAACTGTGCAGCGAATGCATCCTCCAGCTGCCTGAAAGAGCCAATAGTCATTGGCTTCAAATTGGTAAACAATGTTCTAGCCATTCCTTCACTCCTTGAAAGGGTTAATGGGAAAGCCCTGCACATGGTTGCATCCTTGGCTCCCTTAAATTCCATCTAGACCCTATAAGCCCCCAAGTGTTTTTAGGGTCGGTCTGGCCCTTATAACGTTCCACATGAGGAATTTTGAAATTAGGTGGGAGAGCCGCCTGCCTTATCCCCAAGGTAAGGTGGACTAGGACCCTGCTGTGCAATGAGCCTCTCTGATTGTGGGGCTATGCATCGGACAGGTGAGTTCTCTCTGATTGTGGGGCTACCCTCATGTTGCTACGTTTTCAGAGGGGTAGCTTCGATAACAAAGCTGTTGGCTCCCTAGGGACAGTGGCTTCCCGATGAGGAATAGTGTTCGTCTTCATGGGCTGCATGTCCCTGAATTGCCTGTTCGATGGCTCGGCGTCACTATTCTCAATCCCTGTTTCTGGCTGATCCTCAATATCTCACTCCTCCTTCCAGTCACAATATTAGTTTTGCTACCAAACTTCCTCCCTTGGGGTCGCGACCTTCCCTGATAATCCTTTTGTCGGGAGTTATGGCCTCGTGTCACTTCTAGATCTTGACACAACTTTGATATTTTTCTTCGTTCCCACAGACGGCGCCACTATTGTTGCCTGATTTTTGTCACCTTAATGCCACATGATGCTTCCTTGGCTGGATCTCAGATTTCGTTCTTGACTTCTACAAGATAAAACAATGGCGTCTGGGGCCGGTGGTGTCACTGGCGTTCCCACTCCAATGCCTAAGTCAGTTACGGGGCTATTCCAAGAGACCTTCTTCTGGCTTCCCTCAAGTATCCCACTGTACAGCCTGCCTGGGGTTCTGCGCAGAGGGGCCCTCTTGAAACCTGTCAAAGGTGTGATGGCGACTGGTTTAGGGTTGTTAGGGAGTGTTTAGGGTTCAAATCTAAAAAAAAATTATCCCCTTCTCACTCACCTAACCTTACCTTAAGTACCTCACTTCAATGGCTTGGATGCTAGGGTTATGAACCCTCATACGCTGGGATTGTGACAGTTGAACTTAGAAATAAGGTAAGTATTAAGCCAAGAACTACAGGTCAACGGGGCTGACTTGTTCCCCTGTCCAAGCCCTCGCTGCGCCTGGGCTTGCCCTTGGCTCTGCCTTACGGGCCGGGCTTTGCTTGTCCATGACTGATGGGCCTCGTCCACAGTGGTCTTTGTGGGAGTTAGAAAGGGCCTGGGAGGTTCTCTGACCTATATCCCAGAAATCCCCTTAACAAAAATGAAAATTATAAAATTGTATGTGGTTTATTATTATTATTATTTTTTTTGTAAATTTACCATTGCTTTGAATTTTTATTTTTTTCTTCATAATCTACATTTTTTATCTGTGGATTTGGGACATTAATTGATGAAGACATGAAAGAATAGTGCAGTGCACTTGATTTGGGCTTTTATTTTGAAAAAAATTAAGAATAAATTGAGATTTTAATGTTTGTTTTATGTGAATTTAGTTTTTTTAGTTGTTTTTTTAAATAGGGTAAATATGCATATTTTGTAGGTCAACCTTTTTATGTTGTTATTTAAATTATTAATTTAAATGTTCGTAAACAAATTTATATTATGTTTTAAATTTTTTATAAATTAAATATAATTTAATCTGGTACAACACCAAATACATAACAATATTAAATATATTCAATCATGCTTCATTCGATTCAATCAAATCCTGTTGTTCATATTTAATCCAATCCTGCATGCCAAACCAAGTTTTTTTTTTCTTTCTCTCTTCATCTTTCCTTCGCAAGAAAGACAAGAAGAAGTAGCACCATTTCTTATTTTAACTTTGTCACCACTTGAGGAATATGCTTTTTTTCTTTTTTTTTCTTCATTAGTTTCCTCTTGTTCAACAAAAAATGTGCACTAAGATCTTTCTTTCTCAATCATTTCCTTTCCTTTTTCATTTGTTTATTTCACTCTAAATTTTTCCTCTACTATTTTGTGGCTTTAACGATGGCTCACATCAATGTACTTTAACATTTTCAAAAACATTTTTCTTTTGGGTTGTCAAGTGAGCAAGAGAACTTAGATTGTAGTGGAGAGAGATGGGTCTGTTGAAAATAAAGAATGGAAGAAAAGAGAGAACTGAATTTTTAAATATTTTTACCTAAATTGATAGATGTCAATTAGTGATTAGAAGGTTGTACCACATCAGCTAGTGCGACCATCCTGTAGAAGCTTTTCTCAATTTGGTGCTGATAAACTCTATTAGAGATGATAGCAAAAGTCGGTGCCGATTCACGTTGCTGATAAGCTAGTCGCACTTTATAGTTATGAACTAAACCTCATAACTAGGGCTATTGTGACATCCCAAACTCCAAGCTTACATGTTAATATTTTTTTTCTTAAAGTATAAGAATTTAGTAATTTGATTAGTAAGTAAGTTATTAAATTTTTGTATGTCAAAGTTTTTAATATTTCATTTATTGGTGTTAGTCATTTTTAACCTTCAAATATAATTTTAATAGGAGTTTTAAGCTTTGAAAAAGAAGGAATTGGTTAATTACTCAAAAGATGAGTAGTGATCAAAACTACATATCCTTATTTTTCAAAAAAGGCATTTTGGGAGTATCTCGAAAATGGGTGTATATGACATCTCTCCTCTCCCGTTTTCTGCCAAACACCTAAAGTTTCAAAACTTCTTCTCTCTTCTCTTTTCCTCCATGGCTGACCAGCACCCCTGGCTTACCCAAACTTTCTTCTTCAACCTTTTACTTTAAAATTCACATGCAAACACTTTTCCTTGTGAATTCAAGTGTGATACGGGCATCATAGTGCCATATTCTACCATTGGAGCAAAAGATGATGTTTTAAGCATGATGTCCAAGCAAGGAATAAAGGTGGTAATGCTGCTCGGGAGTTGCAAAGACGAAACGATGTAATTTTAGCTATTTTCGGATTACAATGGCAGTTTTGTAATTTAGCTATTTTCGGATTATAATGGCAGTTTCGTAATTATTGCTATTTCCAAATTATAATGGCAGTTTTGTAATTATTTCTATTTTCGAATTATATTTAGTTAGGGTTAGTTTTTAGCCTTAGGATTACTTTCCTAATTATTTTATGGTCTAGATTAATTCTTAACCTAACCTTAATATCTATATAAAGGGGGGTTACTAGCTTGTAAAACAACTTTGATGATTGATTATTGAGAAATCTACTCTTGTTTTCAACAAGACTTGTGTGTTCCAAGTGAGGATAGTTCTTCTTCTACTTGTTGCATTGGGAATTGATCTTCTTATCAAAGGTATTTACTTTGTGGAGAATTTCAATTTCATTCTTTGCCTTCTAATTAGTGTTGCTAGATACAATTGTTATCTGGAGGTGCTATAGGGCGGGTTTTTACCTAGGGTTTGTTCCATATCATCTTGTGTGTTGGGATTACAGTTTCTTTAAGCTTGGGGTTCTGCATCATTTGGTATTCCCTTCCTCTTCAAAAAGATTCTTCTTCGAATCTGAATCCTTATCGAAAGCAAAAATATCATAAACATTGAAAATAGCGGACTCATTGTACTCCCCCTGAAGGGCAATTTTGTATGCGTTGTCATTGACTCTTTCAAGCACTTGAAACGGTCCATTGCGTCTAGCATCCAACTTAGACTTCCTAAGGTTAAAAAACCTTTTCTTCCTTAAATATACCCAAACCTAATCTTTTGGTTTGAATATCCTCCACGTGTCATCCCATAAAACTTTCCCAAAGGGACTCACAAATTTCACATCCCTATCATATTTAATAGTTTTAAGCACTCCACGCAATTTTGATTTCTCATCAAAGTCCTGCAATAAAGAGACAAAAACACTTGGCAAATCGTAGTTAAGGTTAGTTTTACAATATTGTTTTATTGCCTAAGAATGCACTATTGACTTCTCTCGTTTTTGCATTAAAACTCTTTTTCTTTTCACTCAATTTTTTCTATTGCACTTTCCTCTTTATTTTTCTTACTAATGCAATCACTCACCATTGGGCCTTCATTTATATTATTTTCACTATTGGCCTCCTTACACTTAATTTTTTTATTTGCCTCACTTCCCAAATCCCCATGTGAACTTTTGGATAATTTCAATTGTTCAAAATACACCTCTTTTGGAGATAATGGTGCAAGTGTGACTTTCTTTCCATTGTGCTCAAAAGAATACCTATTCTTAAAACCTTCATGGATAGTCCGCCTATCGGATTGCCATGGTCTACCCAACAAAATATGCCCCGCTTGCATAAGTACTACACACCCAAAACCTCATCACTATACTTTCCAATAGAAAGTGCAACTTTCACTCTCTTATTTACCTTAATCTCCCCACTATCATTCAACCATTGTAACCTATAAGGGTTAGGGTGTTTTTCACATACTAGTCCCAACTTCTCAACCAAAATAGTACTAGCAACATTAGGCACAACTACCCCCATCAATGATTAAAGTACATGTTTTACCACCCACAAAACATCTAGTATGAAAAATATTCTCCCTTTGTTCTAGTCCCTCTTCCTTCACCTTCAAATTTAAAACCCTCCTAATAACTAGAGACTCTCCAACCACGGGATACTCTACATCCTCATCCTCACTAGAATCATACTTTATTGGTGGCCTTTCCTCATCGGACTCAGACTCCGACATTACTTCATTACCCCTCATCAACATAAGTTTCCTATTTGGACATTCGAAAGCAATATGCCCAAACCCTTGACATTTAAAACATTTTATTTTCCTATGTCTAGAAGTACTAGTAGTATTAGGCTTAGAAGTACCTCTTGTTGGGTTGGCACTCTTATCCTTGAACTTGGATGCATCTCCAATTTTCTCTTTGGTCTCCAAGTTCTTTTCTCTCTTCTTGTCGTCATACTTGTTCCACTTCGAATTAGAATCCCACTTTGAATTAGAGCTTGAAAACCCTTTTGATGACCTTTCACTTCTCAATTACTTTTCCACTTTAATAGCCATGTTGACAATTTCTTCCATCTCTACATATGGATGTAGATCCACCACCTTGGCAATATCTTTGTTCATCCCACTTAGAAATCTTGCCATTGTAGCTTCTCTATCCTCTTCAATGTTGGGCCTTATCATAATCATCTCCATCTCTTTGTAATACTCTTCTACGGACCTAGACCCTTGTGTGAGTCTCTGCAACTTTTGATGAAGCTCTCTATTGAAATATGATGGTACAAACCTCTTCCTCATAATTCTCTTCAGCTCATCCCAAGTTTAGACCGGATCTTCTCTATACCTCGTCCTTGATTGTATAACCCACCAAACTAGAGCATAGTCGGTGAACTCCACTGCAGCTAGTTTAACCTTTTTCTCCTCAGAGTAATTGTGACAATCAAAAATTAACTCTACCTTCTTTTCCTATTCCAAGTATGCATCGGCATCACTTCTTCCCTTGAATGTTGGAATGTGCATCTTAATGGAACTTAGGTTGTCATCCATTCCTCCTCTTGGCTCCTCTCTCCTAGGTCTTCTCCTTACCGTTTGAACTTCATACTCTTCTTCATCAGAAACATTCACTTCTTGTCTCATGTGTTGTGTTCCCTCCCTTCTAGTATTATTGGACATGGCCATGGTCATCTCCCTCATTTTCTCTATCATCGCATCCATCCTAGATTTCAATGCTTCTTCCATTCTAGAAGTCAATTTCTCTTCCATCCTTCTATACTCACCCTCCAAAAATTGTCGTAAGAGCTTTGGATCCGGTGTTGCGGAACCCCAAGCTTAAAGAAACTGTAATTCCAACACACAAGATGATATGGAACAAACCCTAGGTAAAAATCCGCCCTATAGCACCTCCAGATAACAATTGTATCTAGCAACACTAATTAGAAGGCAAAGAATGAAATTGAAATTCGCCACAAAGTAAATACCTTTGATAAAAAGATCAATTCCCAATGCAACAAGTAGAAGAAGAACTATCCTCACTTGGAACACACAAGTCTTGTTGAAAACAAGAGTAGATTTCTCAATAATCAACCATCAATGTTGTTTTACAAGCTAGTAACCCCCCTTTATATAGATATTAAGGTTAGGTTAAGAATTAATCTAGTCCATAAAATAATTAGGAAAGTAATTGTAAGGCTAAAAACTAACCTTAAATAAATATAATCCGAAAATAGAAATAATTACAAAACTGCCATTATAATCTGGAAATAGCAATAATTATGAAACTACCATTATAATCCAAAAATAGCTAAATTACGAAACTGCCATTGTAATCCAAAAATAGCTAAAATTACGCCGTTTCGTCTTTGCAACTCCCGAGCAGCATTACCACCTTCATTCCTAGCTTGGACATCATGCTTAAAACATCATCTTTTGCTCCAATAGTAGAATATGGCACTATGATGCCCGTATCAAAGTGAGAAAAACAATATTGTAAACTTAAATTTTCAAAATAGCTCATTTTTTTCCTTTAATTTGAGCTTTTGGCTGATTCATCTATCCCACTAGAAAACTAAAAACTCCCGTCACTTTTTGGGTAGATCTTGATGGTTTAGAGTTTCCTCTTGTGTCTTTTTTAAGTGGACTAAGTTGCATGTAAACTTGGATAAGAGTTTGGATAGTTACCATTGAAGTTGGTACAAGTTTCAACCCTTTTGGTTTTTTTAAGCATTTTTGGGTAAGACCTTTATCTTTCTCTTTGTGTAGCTACTATTGTAGGTGTAGTAGTACGGTTTTGTACTGTTGCGAACCGTCATATATCCTACAAAAAGAAGTAAAGAATGTGAAGGTCTTGGGGCACCAGTGTGGTGATGGCCTAAGACACTTCGATGATCAAATCAGAAAGTGTATGATGGCTACAAAGAAAGTAATCTTTCTAAAGTTGTTCGTAATTGATCCTTTACCTCAGAGCCATCAGGGGATATTTATAGCACCTTAGAGTTTTGGTTTCCTAATCCTATTAGGAAACTAGCCCTCAATCCTAATGGACTTAACCACAAGCCCCAAGAATGAGGTAAACATTCCAATCTCGTTAGGAATTACATCATTGATCTTCAGTGATCTAATCTGACTTTATAGTTGTAACTCGGGTTTCTGGATACATCCGAATAAAATTCCTTTAGTGGACTGATTCTTTGGAAATAATCTCATTAGTAATAAATGCAGACTAAACACAAATCTCAGAAACATCTGAGACGTGTGAATATTCGCCTACCCAGCAAAGCATGCTTTAGCATCTGAATCGTTCGACATGCCGTAAAAAAACTCCAAGATGTCCTTGGACAATTCTGATCTCCATTACTAACTCAAAACTGGACAATTCAGTGGTGGTAGAAATACCCTTAATAGTTAGCCTCCTCACTCTGTTGAGTAAAATGTTTTCTCAGCCTGAGTGTTAGTATATGTTTGAGACACTTGAGGTGACTCAAAACGATTGGCATTCTGAGCAGTAAAGTCATGTCACCACGTGGCACAAAGCCCAATTTTATAGAATAGCTAAAAAGATGCACACATTTTCCCCTCAAACATCTCACCATTGCAGCCACTAATACGAAATCCTCTGCAAACTTCACTACCATTTACTTGTGCATAAATAATGCTTGAAACCCATGTACCTTCATTTTCTAGATTCTGCGCAACTATTCACCCCAAAGCTACTGAAGTCGCTTTCCTTCTTTGCAAGTGTTTGAAGAAGAAACTGAGTGATCCCTCTTAACAATTCTTGATTTCAAGTTTGCATGCTCAAAACTATTTGTCATGATCCTCAACCACACTGTCAATCCTTGGAGTCATTTCTACGCAGTCTCCAAGTTTTCCCTCTTTTTCTTCATGTTCTTCTTGTTTATTCGATTTTGCAAGTTAGTTTCTCCTTTTGATCTAAAATTTCCTTTTGTTTTTTCAATTTTGTGTTTCCTATATATTTCCTTGTAGAACTTAAACTTCTAGATGTAGTTGAAAGTCATTTAGACCATATATTTTTCAAGTTGAATATGTTAGAATTTGAATATTGGTGCTTATTTTGTATATGCGTAAATAAACGAATGTTTCCATATGGTTGTTGACTTCTGAATAGCAAGTGTACCAGAAGTGTCATATTTGGTTTGAATATGCGTTAAAAACTACAAGTAGCTTGATCTCTATTAAAAAGGGTATGTAGGCAGCTCAGATTTTAGATTGAGTCCAATTACGAAAAATATAAATGATATATTTAATTGAATGTTAAAGATAATTACTAAGGTGTGATTACTATGTGGAAATGATGTGCCAGATTGGATTATGTATAGGAATGTCTTTTCTTCCAGGAATTGTAATTATGTGTATTTGGGGAATGTTCCAAAAATAGACGAGATGTTGCCAAAATTTTTAATAAAATTTATTAACAAATTTTTCCCCTTTTTTTTAACAAATTTTCTTGTTTAATAATTTCAAGTGGAGTTACATGACTATTTAATAGCTAAATAGAAATATTAAGTCATGCAGGAAGGATATAGTCGGATTAGTTCCTATCACCTCCTCAATCAATCTCAGAAAAAAGTATGAAGTCTGAGGATTAATTTTTTACTATGCCGAGGAGGGTATGTCTGCTTGGACTATTTATGAAGGGTTCACATGCTTTTACAAAATTCCCTTCAAAATCAGTCTTTCATTCCCCATTTTCTCAATCATCCATTCCTTTTTATCACACTTTGACCTATCCCCAGCCTAACTCATGCCAAAATGTTTGCAAATCTTCTTGGACTTTCCATTCTCTCTGAGGTTCTCAATATTACAATATCTTCTTTTGTTATCCTTCACTTCCATAAACACTAAGATAATTTTGACAAAAAGTATCATTTCCAACTCAATTCTTGTGCCAATAGTAAACTGCTGCTTGACACCACATTCTGCAATAAGAATTGGCAAGATCGGTTTTTCTTCATGAAAAGAGATTGGGGTCAGTCGGATCTTGCATTTGGCGAGACATTCCTTTTGGACTAGAGTCATAGTTGAAAGATCCAGGTGTTAACATCCATTTGTTGTATGCATATTTTGATTAATCGATTGCCGAGAATGCTCTCGAAAGAAAAAGGCCACACTATCTCTTGACTGATCACTGTGAAGGATTTAGGCCACAAATGAATATTGACCACGGAGAATTTCTTTGCAGCCAAGCTACATATTGATCCTCTGAACATTCTGACATGTATTCTACTTTTCGATCCTCTGAATTTTAATATCCAGGTTTCTAGATTCATTGGCTTAAAAGTTGCATCCATACTATTTTTGGTCTGAATCTTGCCAACTTTACTAGTGTGTGGCCCAATTTATCACCGGAACAACTTCATACAATGGAGAAAGGAACTACTAGAATGTTAGGCCTACCTCACCTAAGACTAATCACCGAGTCTGAGAGTTTGAAGTCGAGAGTAAGGCCTAGAAAGAAAGAAAGAGACTCGTGAGAACTGATATATCAGAGCCAAAAGTAGTACAGCTACCTCGTCTGAGACTCATCACTGAATCCAATAGTTTGAAGCCAATAGGAAGGCTCATAAAGGAAAAAGGGACTCAAGAAAACTAAGATATTGGTAGACAAAAGTAGTGCAACTTTTGCTATCCATATTTTTGAGTAGCAATTCATGCTCAAAGAAAAAGGAAAACATCCAATAATGAATCCTAAAGTGGTCAACTTGACTATCGACAAGCCTCTCTTGAAAGAAGTGAAAATTTCTAAGGCCAAAAGAGGTTGTATGATCGACTTTCTTGAAGATATCTTCTTTAGGAGGGACACAGGAAATTGCCTTGGTTCCTTTTCAGATTTGTCACCCCCATTGATGTAGATGATGTTTTTAGTATGGATCCGAGCGCCCTAAACCATGAGTCTGCTGTTTAGGCCTTCAACGTATATATTCTTCCCAATTCGAGGCATTTAGTTCCTTATATGTTGTCTACTTTTTCTCTAACTTTCCCATGAACACATTTCAAGCTGCTTATAATGTGTTGTTGTCAGCAAGAAAACAACGCAAAATTGAGAGGAAAAATGAGCGCCTTACCAAGCAGGTAGCTAACCTTCAGTGCCAAAGGAATGAAAACAATCAGACCTTCAAGCAACTTGAAGAAGCCCAATGACATGTTGTTTAGGCCTTCAATGTATATATTCTTCGTAATTATTTGGGATGTCTTTCATTTTCTTCACTTCTTTTTGAAGCCACTGAATAAGGTTTGCTATTGTTCGACCCAACTTTTCCTTTTGATCACCATGATTGTTTTTTTTAAAGCGGCACTTTCTGCCATCTAATTTACGAGAAGATCCCGACTTAAAGAGGAAGTTACCTCTTCATCATTATCGCATTTCGCCTTGCCATCTGTCAATCCATGTTTAATATGAGACTCTCTCCAGTCTTGCTTCAAGTTGTGGTTGCAAGTAAAAAAAGGTTCTAAGTTCCTGTACCTATTTCGAGAATTGGTTCGATTGTCCTGGCGCATTATTTACCTGAACAATTGGTGGGCGTGGGTGCAATGTTACATCAAAAATTGTAGACGTTGGCTCATTAGCTCGTATTTGCTTCTTTGGAAGGCTCATACAAAGCTGTTGGATGAGAGTCTGAATAACTTTCTCATTCTACTCTTGACGTGCAAAGAACAAGTTCATCTTTCGTTGCATGTCTGTTATGGCTGTTGTAAAGCTAAGATATGTGATGCGGGCATCATAGAGTCATATTTTAGCATTGGAGAAAAAGATGATGACATCATCTTACCTAGTAGACCAGTGATGTGTTATGGAGCTAAGAAGATCAAAGAGAGAATGCTTGGATTTGTGAAGAGAATTATGGATAAAGATCGATTCAAATTTTCAAATGATTTGAACACTTTTCCGAGGCTTAATGATGATTTAAGCATGATGTCCAAGCAAAGGATAAAGGTAGTAATGATGCTTAGGAGTTGCGAAGACGAAACGACGTAGTTTTAAAAATAAGCATTTTATAATGGCAGTTTCATAATTTTAGCAATTTTTGGATTATAATGGCAGTTTTGTAATTTAACTATTTTCATATTTTATTTATTTATGGTTAGTTTCAGCCATAGGATTACTTTCTTAAAATTTAATGGTCTAGATTGTTTCTTGATCTAACTCCTAATCCTTATATAAAGGGAGATTAATTAATTTGTAAGAGAGATTTGAGTTTTTAATCAATTGAAAGAATTAATTTTCTTATTGCTCCTAGGAGTGTTCTTGCAAGGTGAGGAATCAATTTTTCTTGTTGTTGCATTAAGAGTTTAATTATATTATCAAAGTAGAAATACTTTGTGGCGATTGTTATTCTCTTTACCTAGCCTTCTAATCCATGTTTTTAGATACAAGTTATCTAATGGTTTGGTAGAGCAGGTTCTTGTTTCCAATTATTGTTACAATACTTCTTGTGTGTTTTGGGGTTTCAGATTCTTTGATCTTGGGGTTCCGCATCAATTGGTATCAGAGCATTGGTTGAGATAAGTATCTATCTATCTTTGTTTTCAATTTTTTTTGTGTTATTCGTTCATAATACTTTGATTCCCAAAAAAAAAAAAAGTTTTGTTTGATCGCGTCTTATTTTTATCGTGTTGATTTGGGTTTTTTTTTATTCAAGAATAGAAGAAGTAAAAAAAAAAAAAACTGTAATTGCACAAGATCAATTCTGAAAAACACTAGGCGCCTAGGGTCACACATGGGCGTGTCTGTCCACTAGGCATCTGAAAAAAAAATTCTGAATTTCTTTTATTTTTTTTATTTTTTTCTTTTTGCTTAGGGTAATCTTTGATTTCCATTACTCTAATTATTATTTTTGCTTTTCTTTGGATCTACTTTCTTCCTTTGGTTAGATTCTGAGATTGTGATAATTGTTTTTATTTTTCTTGCTTTGATTTGTTGTGTTAAACTCTAAAGTGCAACTTGATTCTAGAGATTGTGAGTGGTAAAAGGCTTGAGTGGTGAGCACATTGAGGGTAAAAGCCAAAAATTGTGTGAAACACGAGTGTAGTTACCATTAAAAAGAGTGAAACACGTGTGGGAGAGAAGAAAGGATTTTCTTTTACTAATCTTGTCTTGTAGAAATTAAGATGTCAAGAAGAGAAGGAAAATAAGCCATTTGTTCCGAGGAAGAGCTCGAAAAAGAGATGACACCGGACATGAAGCTCTTTTACAAAGTCTTCAAAGGAGAATTTCGGAGGTTGAACAAGAAGATGGATGAGCTAAATGAAGTCTTTATGACCGCCACAAATAACCCAAAGAGAAATGGTTTGCGAACTAGAGATATAAAGCCATCGGGTTCCGAAGATGATGAAGTCTCAAATCATTCCATGAGGAGACTCACAAAGAGGGAGGAACCAAGGGCTAGGAGACATGAGCATAATAAAAAGAAAGTCACACTTGCACCTTTATCTCCAAGTGAGGTGTATTTTGAACAATTGAAATTATCCAAAAGTTCACATGGGGATTTGGGAAGTGAGACAAATAAAAAAATTGAGTGCAAAGAGGCCAAAAGTGAAATAAATATAAATAAAGGCCCAATGGTGAGTGATTGCATAAGAAAAATAAAGAGGAAAGTGCAATAGAAAAAAGTGAGATGAGTGAAAAGAAAAAGAGTTTTAATGCAGAAGAGAAAGAAGTCAAAAGTGCATTCTTAGGCAAGAAAGCAATATTATTAGTGAGGTTTCGAGAGGTTTTTCTTTGTGAAACTAACCTTAACCCCGATTTGCCTAGTATTTTTGTCTTTTTATTGCAAGACTTTGATGAGAAATCAAAATTGCGTGGAGTGCCTAAAACTATTAAATATGATAGAGATGTGGAATTTTTGAGTCCATTTGGGAAAATTTTATGGGATGACACATGGAGGATATTCAAACCAGGAGATTGGATTTGGGTATATTTAAGGAAGGAAAGGTTTTCTAACCTTAGAAAATTGAAGTTGGATACTAGAGGAGATGAACTGTTTGAAGTGCTTGAAGGAGTCAATGACAACGCATACAAAATGATGCGGAACCCCAAGATTAAAGAATCCGAAACCCCAAACACACAAGAAATATTGAACAATAATTGGAAAACAAGAACCCGCCCTACCAAACCCTTAGATAACTTGTATCTAAAAACGTGGATTAGAAGGCTAGGGAAAGAGAAGAATAATCGCCACAAAGTATTTCTACTTTGATAAGATAATTCAACTCCTAATGCAACAAGAAGAAGAAATTGATTCCTCACCTTACAAGAACACTCCTGGGAGCAATAGGAAAATTAATTCTCTCCATTGATTAAAAACTCAAATCTGTCTTACAAAAGAATTGATCCCCCATTATATAAGGACTAGGGGTAGATTTAGAATCAATATAAACTATTAAATATTAAGAAAGTAATCCTAAGGTTGAAAACTAAACCTAAAAACGAAAATAGCAAAAATTACAAAACTGCCATTATAATCCGAAAATAGCTAAATTACGAAACTGCCATTATCATCTGAAAATAGCTAAATTACGAAACTGCCATTATCATCCGAAAAATAGCTAAAATTACAAAATTGCCATTCTAAGTTGTTTATTTTTTAAAATGATGTCGTTTCATCTCCGCAACTCTCGAGCATCATTACGACTTTCATCCCTTGCTTGGACAACATGCTTAAATCATCATTAGGCCTCGGAAAAGTGTTCAAATCATTTGGAAACTTGAATCGATCTTCATCCATAATTCTTTTCACAAGTCCAAGCATTCCCTCTTTGATATTCTTAGCTCGAGAACGCGTCACTGATCCACTTGGCAACGTAATGTCCTTATCACGAACATCCATTCTAGAAGAGCGCTCGATGCCCACATCACAAAATCACCTTTCAGGGTGAGTACAATGAGTCTGCTACTTTCAATGTTTCTGATCTTTTTCCTTTCGATATGGATTAAGATTCGATAATGAATCTTTTTGAAGAGAAAGGGCATGATGCGAGCATCATAGAGTCATATTCTAGCATTGGAGCAAAAGATGATGACATCATCTTACCTAGTAGACCAGTGATGCAGCCTCGAGCTAAGAAGATCAAAGAGAGAATGCTTGGATTTGTGAAAAGAATTATGGAAAAGATCGATTCAAGTTTTCAAATGATTTGAACACTTTTCCGAGGCTTAATGATGATTTAAGCATGATGTCCAAGCAAAGGATGAAAATGGTAATGATGCTCAGGAGTTGCAGAGACGAAACGACGTAGTTTTAAAAATAAGCATTTTATAATGGCAGTTTCATAATTTTAGCTATTTTCGAATTATAATGGCAGTTTCGTAATTTAGCTATTTTCGGATTATAATGGCAGTTTTATAATATTTGTTATTTTCATATTTTATTTATTTAGGGTTAGTTTTCAGCCATAGGATTACTTTCTTAAAATTTAATGGTCTAGATTGTTTCTTGATCTAACCATAATCCTTATATAAAGGGAGATCAATTCCTTTGTAAGAGAGATTTGAGTTTTTGATCAATTGAAAGAATTAATTTTCTTCTTGCTCCCAAGAGTGTTCTTGCAAGGTGAGGAATCAATTTCTTCTTCTTGTTACATTAGGAGTTGAATTCTCTTATCAAAGTAGAAATACTTTGTGGCGATTGTTCTTCTCTTTCCCTAGCCTACATATCCACATTTTTAGATACAAGTTATCTAAGGGTTTGGTAGGGCGGGTTCTTGTTTCCAATTATTGTTACAATACTTCTTGTATATTTTGGGGTTTCAGATTCTTTAATCTTGGGGTTTCGCATCAATATGTTTTTGAGAGATAGCACCTGTTCTTGTCCAGATACATTTTTGTGTGTTGGTGTCAGCCATAATGGTACCAGATTGGTGTAAAGCGTACCACTGCGAGTTAAACCCAATTAAGGTTTTCTTATTCATTTTTAGGTATAGACACGAATAAAGTGTAAATACCCTTTACCTAGAGCGCCAAATTGTAGTATTAGGATTTTGGATTGCCGTCAACCATCATATGTTTTGCAAAAAGAAGTAAAAACATGAAGGACTTAGGGCACCAACATAGTGTCGGCCTTAGAGACTCTGATGATCAAGTCAAAAAGTGTGATGGCTAGAAAGAAAGTAATCTCGCTAGGATTTTTAGTAATCAATCCCTTACCTAAAAGCCATCATGTGATATTTATAGCATCTTAGACTTTTGGTGTCTTAATATGTTTGGAAATTGGCCCCCAATCCTAATGTGATGAATCACAAGGCTCTAAGATTGAGATAAATATTCCAATATCGTAATCAAATCCCTGATCTTCACTGATCCAATTCAACTTTATCATTGTAACTCGAGTTTCTGGATACGTTTGAGTAACATTCCTCTGGTGGATTGATTCTAAGGTAAATCATATGATTAGTAATAAATACTAATTAAACTCAAATTTTAGAAACATCTATGACATGTGAATATCCTCCCACTCAGCAAAACCAGCTTTAGCGTTTGAATTGTTCGACAAATTGTTTGACGATTCAAAGATGTCCTTAGCCAATTATGATCCCCATTACTAACTCGAAATTGGAAATTCTAGTGGTATAGAAATTCACCATACAAGATGTTTATTTGTAGTGTTTTGAGCCATGTGGGAGCTTTGCTATTTATTGTTTTTTTGTTGGGTTGATCGAAACATGCATGAGAAATGGGAATTTTGGGTTTTGTGATTTTTATGGTTTTTGGGTTTCCTAATGATTGGAGACTTGTATTCTTAAAATCTGGAAATTTATTTGCTGCTGTAGGGAAGATTTTCTTAGTGATTTATTAAGTTTTAAGAGTCTTGTTGTATAATGCTTGAGGATATATGAATTGGTGATGTTAGAATTGATTTTTGGTATTGTTTTGGTGGTTTGGATGGTGGAGGTATGTTTCTTTTGTTTATAGTTTCTTCTACAGTTGCTGGTTGTGTTGGGAAGTGAAGTTTTTTATGCTTGAAAAGCATAACTCTTATTTTCCTATGATGAAATCTTATGGATTGCAAAATTTATTTTTATTTAGTGATGATTATATTGTTTATCCTTTTTTGAGTGAAAGAGCTTGATAATGAATTATATAGCAAAGGCTATCTTTAGATTTATGTTATTACCTTAATATTTTCAATGTCATAACAAGTTATTTAATTTAATTAAGGAAGTAACATAACATACTTACTCTTTTGGTTATATTATGTCTCACTGAGTAAATTTACTCACCCCTCCTATTTCATTTTTACAATTCATGCTTTTAGCTCTTGTGCTTCTGGTTTTGTTCGTGGAAGCTAGTGGTTATTCAAAACATAGGTGGTTCTATTTTGGATAATGATTCGGTTTATCTTATGAGAATTTGTCTTATATTTAAGTCTTTCATGATATCATACAAACACTAAATGCCGTATGGTTATCGTTTATGGTTTTAAAACTTGTTCTTGTATTGTAAAATTTCTATTTTAGATTTCATATCGTGCTTTTTATTTATGTATCGGATGACTATCCTAGATTTTTCTTATTAGGATATTAGTTTTTTGTTGTCGTCGTAAATTACTGAATTGTATATTTTTATTTATTAAAGCTTTGTTACTACTTGATAGCCATAAGTGTACTTATGGTTATTGCAGGTTCAACTTTTGGTTTTTGGGTCCTATCAACTATGATGTAACCTAACTATGAGGGTATGATACTATGTATTGAATTTGTTTTTATTTTTATTTTTGAAGTTTATAGTTCATCATGTTATTAATGCTTTATGCCTAACTTTTTGTTTAATTAATCTGTGCAATATAAGACTTTGAAAACTAGGTTACATTATAGACCTATTTTGCATTTTCTGTTAAATTACTTATTAAAAACTTTTTATTTTAGTATGCAACAAACTTTAGGAAAATAAGAAATGATTTCATTTTATTTAATAAACTTAATGATGTGTTTAATGGAGTTGCATGACCATAGGTCTTAATTAGGTTAATAAGTATGTTAAAGCTACTAATTATCTTGTGTTCAACTTTTCAGTTTATGTGAAAGCTGTTCTTAGACTTATATTTTGATTAAGTGTAGTAAACTTATTTTAAATAGGGGATGATGTCACTAGAAGTCTCTACACTATATAGAGATTGACACGTAGGTCCTCAAACTATTTTTCATTTTTTTTGACAAATTTGGTCCTTGAACTTTCTATTTTATTGCAACGTTAGTCGATCCCTAACTAATTTTCCATCAAAAATTCATTATCATGATAGACGAACGTGAAACTTTTATATAGTTCAAGGATCACCCATGCAATAGACACTAAAATAATAATTTAAATAATAAATAAATATTTTTCTTAATAATTATTTAAAAATCTTTATTAAATTATCTTTTTCTTTCAAAAAAGAACATGAAAAGTAAATTGGAAAAAAAATTAATCTTTTTTGAAATATATTTTTTTAAATTAAAATTTTTAAATGTATATAAATTATTTTTTATAAGATTAATTCTTAACAACAAATTTCATTTAGCAAAATTTTTTATATACTTATTTATTTATTGTTAAAAATTTGAAATTATTAAACTTTTTAAATCATAAGTACAAATAACTTAAAAATGTAAGAGAAAAAGATTTTTTTCGAAGATAATTGTTGTGGTAAAAATTGATAACTCGCAAGTGCACGAATCAACAAGTAATAAAGTGGTTTTTAGAAGAAAATAGAATATCGATCCCACAAAAAATAAATTATATTGTTAATTAAAACTAGAAAAGTAAAGAATGATTGATTGGTAGATTGTTTTTTGTAACAAAGCAAGATGTAAAAAGAAATCAATTAGAAAGCAAAACAAGATAGAAAACGTAACAAATCAAAGGTTTTAAAACATTGATGGAACAAGGATTATTACTTCACCACTATTAATCCTATTTAGTCTTAATGCATAACAAATTCATTAAGTTAACCTCCCTTTGACCAAACTTAACTAGAAGTTGATTTCTCAATGCGTTCTAGTTTAGCAAGTATAAGGTATTTAATTATTTCTAATCTAAACATCGAAATTTAAGCCATAAGACATGCAACTCAATAAGCTCTTGTCAAATTTGTCACTAAGGCATGCAATATTCATATTCCCATGTAAATCATTGTCATTCCATATTATATCCCTTATTCCTAAGCCAATATAATACTAGATCTATTCACATTTTCATGAAAGCATTAAAAACTAAAATGAAATACTAACTCTCAACATGAATTAAAATCAAACATGCATTAAAAATTAAATATTCATAATAGGACTACATCATAATCCTAATAAATGTTTAGCTACTCATGTTCTTAAGAATAGCCTTCAATGGACCAAAACAAAACATATTATGAATATCAAAAGATGAAGAAAAGAGAGAACAAATTCAAGATCTTATGGCTGCCTAATATCTCCTCATATTCCTCTTTCAATTGCTTCTTCAAATATGTCTAGAGAACAGAGTTGAACTCCTCCAATAGTGCTGGCCGAAAATTCCCATTGCTCTAGAACCTATGTGTAGCCGATTATCCCTTGCTCTAAACCTCTAAAATTGTACCTAAAATAAACTAGTTTAGATCTGAAAATAATGTAGAAGAGTTCTCCCTCTAAAGCTTCAAGTTGTAAGGTATTTATAGGACGAAATTGCTAGTTGAGATAGAAAAGACTCTAGAGTTGAAACCTGACCCTAAGTCTATTTTTCCAAGATAATAGGGAACAAGATATAAAAGAAAAATCAAATTTCCCTATATTCTCTCACATGGCTGGTCCTATGGGGATAAATAGGTCATTGGTTTCCTTAAAAGGATGTCACACATCCAATTAGATTAGGAGAGTAATACATATCCCTTTAGGAATTTAATTTTTTTCCAAATCTAATTCCTCTTCCAATTAATATTATTGGAATAATCTGATCTTTCCAACTGGAAATTATGTGGCAAAAATAACACATATGGCTGGAAAATGATGATGTGGCAATCCCAATCATCCATGCATAGGTGGCATCCTAGTTAACAAAGACATTTCCCTTTATATCTTTAATGTTCATCGAGCAGATTTCAAATACACTTTGGATGACCAAATGAACTCTGAATTCTCTAATTCTAGTTGAAAACTTTAGGTCTATGTCTTATCATTCCATGGACATCTTGATTTCATAAAATGGACACTGGTAAGGCATTCCAATGTCAATTCTCCCTAAGGAGTGTAAGTCTGTTACAACTGCTAAAAATGTTCATCTCCAAAATCAAACAGGTATTTATTGGCTGATCCAATTGTAATAAAACTTTACAAAATTAAACCTTGATAAATCATGAATCATTATCAACTAGAATTGCACAAAAATTGCATGTGTAGGTCCATATATGATTTTTTCAGTAAAGATTGTGCAGAAATACAGCAATTTTCCGCATTTGTCATTCTTTCTCTAAAAATAAAAAAATACAACAATTTAGTGTTTTTAATTAACAATTAACTGAAAACTAACTAAAATACAACATAAAATATGGCATAAAAAAATAACTTTTCATGCCGATCAATAATTTTAAAATTAAAAAAAAATCGTTATGACTAATAAAAACCTCAAAGTTATATTAACCGTACTTAAAAATGGAATTGTAAATTAAGAGCTTGAAATTCTTAAAAGAATATAACATAAAATAAAATAAAAATAAAAAAAATAAAAAAAAACCAATATAAACATTAAAATATTATAATTGCTTATAATTTTTTTTCATAATTTCTTTTAAAAAATGTTACTTTACAATATATAAATGACGGAAATTAAAATAAATTTTGGTAAATGACATTTGATTTTAAGAATAAATTTTTTAAAATTTATTTATTTATATGGGTATATTACATCCCGTCCCCTGAAGTTTTCCTAAATGACATTTAAATCCCTGAAGTTTACCTAAATTACATCTCCTTCCCTTCCGTTTGTTTTTTCTCTGTTAAAATTGACAGGATAAGTGCATTATAGTATTTTTGTACATCTAGAAAACTAACACTTACGCACACTGACACTGACGCACATTGATATTGGCTTTAAATGTTATTTAGGGAAACCTCAAGAGAGGGGGATGTAATATACCCAAAACTTCAAAAAATATTCAAGAAAAAATAAATAAAAATGTCTTTGTTGGGGATCTTATGAAGCCCAACATGTATATTTTATAGCAAAATTCCTATATATGTATGTATAATATTTTTAGATATAAAATTTTTCCTTTTATAATTTGTAATCAAAATGAAAATATATATACATATGTTAATTANTATATATGAATTTGCTATAAAACATACATGTTGGGCTTCATAAGCTCCCAACAAAGACATATTTATTTTATATTTTTCTTGAATTTTTTTTAAAAAAAATTTGGCTTTGGATTTTAAAAATAGAACTAAAAAAAATAAAAAAATAAAATAAACCATCTGTTGGGCTCTATAAGCTCTCCAACATGTGATTTTTATAATAAAACCTTATATATATCGAAAAATTCTAAAATAATGATATTTTTATTTTATTAAAATAAAGATTATCATTGAAAATATATTTTTAGTGACAAATATGAAAATATATTTAATAAAATAAAAATATTTTTATTCTAGAATTTTCCGATATATATATATATGTATAAATAAAATGTTTTGCTATAAAACTCACATGTTGGGGAGCTTATAGAGCACACCATAAGGATTTATTTTCTTGAATTTTTTTCCAGTTCTATTTTTAAAATCCAAAGCCAAATTATTATTTTTTTAAAAAAATTCAAGAAAAAAATAAATAAAAATGTCTTTGTTGAGGAGCTTATAGAGAATTTGCTATAAAACATACATGTTGGGCTCCATAAGCTCCTCAACAAAAACATTTTTATTTATTTATTTTTTGAACTTTTTTGAAGTTTTGGGTAAATTTCATCCTCATACCCTAAGGTTTCCCTAAATAACATTTAAATCCAGTGTCAGTGTGCGTTAGTGTCAGTCTGCATCAGCGTCAGTTTTCCAGATGTGCAAAAATTTTATAATGCCCTTATCTTGTCAATTTAACAGAAAAAAACAAACGGAATGAAGATAAATGTAATTTAGGCAAATCTCAAGGATTTAAATGTTGTTTAAAAAAATATCAGGGGAGGAGGATATAATATACCCTATTTATATATTAGTTTTTTTATATTTTTTTTATAATTTAAAGGATAAAGTAATTTTTCAATTTTATTTGTATGATTTTATTATTATTTTTTTTAAGATTTCTAAATAATTATTAATAAAAAAAATATTTTATTATATAAAAAAAAATATTTTAGTATTATTGCACATGTGGTTCTTAAACTGTAGCAATCAGTTCTGCAAAAATAGCTAAATTTGAAAATTATGGTTAAAATAATATTAAAAATATATTGTCTTTTACGAATCCAGTCCGAAATAATTGAGTTTTCCTATGTTAACATACAATATGAGAGCCCAACTAAATAACCTAAAAGCCCCATTTCACATTGCATGGAGTTTCAGCCCAAGAATACTCTAGAAGTACTCAAGATATTTTTTCACAGCTGTTGATCTTATCATAAATGCACTATGAAACTTCTAGGAAATTTCCCTTATTATTATATTTTGTATTTATTTATTTACAATAATTCTCTTAGCTTTTGAATATAAATATGTGATGATTGGAAATGTGTCTTTATCATTTTCATTCAGTAGTGTAGCCGCCATACTTCAAATATATAGAATTACTTTATTTTATAAAAGGTATCAGAGCCTATAAAAGCTTAAAGCTAAAAATGGCCGGTTCTTCTTCACAAAGCACTTTGCTCACAGGTAGCACACATCAAGCTCTGCGTTTCCCCAGTGCTTTCAACTATAGTCTTCCTCTGAAACTTGATCGTAATAATTACTTGACATGGCGTTCTCAAGTAATCCCAGCTGTACAAGGCCATGGTCTCGAGGGATTTGTTTTAGGTGCTTCTAAAAGAGCCCCACAATACATTGAAGTTGCAGATAAGCCTCCACTGAGAGAACTTTGAATCCCGATTTGATGCCTTGGGAAAAACAAGACCAACTATTACATAGTTGGTTACTGTCGTCAATCTTAGACAGTGTTCTTGGGCATGTCGTCGGCCACAACACTTCTCAAGCCGTATGGAGTGCTCTAGCAAAACTTTTCTCCTCTCATTCTCGGGCATGCATTATGCAGCGACAATCCCAGCTCCAAACAACTCATAAAGGAGCAATGTCCGTGGAAATTTATCTACTGCTCGTGAAAAACGTATCAGACACTTTGTCTGCAGCAGGAAGTCCAATGCTTGAAGAAGACTTGATTTTATATGTGTTGTCTAGCCTAGGACCAGAGTATGATTCAATTGCTATACATGTGATAGCAAGGTAAGACACTCTGTCATTTGAAGAGATTCAGTTCCTTTTGATAAACCAGGAGATAAGGACTGAGCAACAACATAGTGCTCTTGCTAATGAAGTTACTAATGCTGCTGCCAATCTAAGCATCGGAGGCCTTTCAAGCAGAAGAAGATTCTCTACTCCTCCAAATCAATACAACATAGCTGCTCCTCGTCGAGCTTCACCAATGTCTGCACCATTTCGAGGAAGGTTATGAGGCCATTTCAGACGCAACAATCAATGTTCAATTTGTCAAGTTTTTACCAGAATCAGACATAGCTGCAATATGTTTCTATTGTTTTCACTCTAATTTCCAAGGACGTCAGAACCAATGTTGAAAATTTCAATATTTTTGCCAAAACACTACTACAAAAATAAGCTATCGACGACGGCTTGATTTTTATATAGACGTCGGTTAACAAAGAAAACAGACATTGATATACTAACACGACGGTTATTAACTTTGGCGTGTAATAAAAATGATGGGCTGTCGTATAAAGAAAAAATCAACGACGGTTATAAACAAAACCGTCGTCTATAATTTAATCAATGACGATGGTTTTTTTATAAACCGTCATCTATAAATCCCTAAGACACGTGGCATCCACGTTACTGCCACGTGTCTCTTTGTAGAAAATAGATGACGGTTTTTTTAGTAATCGTTGTCGTTGATTAAATTAGGGTAAAAAAAAACCAAAAAACGACGGTTTTAGCTTCAAACCGTCGTCTTTACCCAGGTAAAGATGACTGTTCTTAGCTAAAACCATCTGTTTGCTCATATTCTCCACCGTGGTCGCCGATTGCTCATATTTTCCACTGTGGTCGCCGTTCCTCATTTTCTCCACTGTGGTCGCCGTTCCTCATCTTCTCCATTGTAGTCGCCATTCCTCATCTTCTCCATTGTGGTCGGATTACTTCTTCATTTCACATAATATTTGTGATTTTTAACCCAAAAACTTTAAGGTTAGTGCTCGGCAATCTATTTAAATTGTTTTTAACAAATTGTGAATGCATTATTCCGTGAAAATGTTTGAATATGTGCATTGAAAAGTTTAAATATTGAATATAATGCATTATTTTGTTTGAATATTGAATGTATTTGTTAAGTTGGTTGTTAATTTATAGATTGTGTATATAATCGAAAATTGTATAAATTATCCTGTGATATATATGAATCCCGATGATATGTATTAAACTTGATGATATGTATGACCTACCCGTGCATATATTGTGTGAAAAATTGTATATGAGAGTTTTGGTTTAATTAATAATTTTTTATAAGAGTTTTGTGATTATAATATATTTAATATTTAATATAATTGTATAAATATATTTAAAAGCCGCTGAAAAAAAAAACAAAAACATAGACGACGGTTTTATGTAGAAACCGTCGTCTATACTTAACATAGACGACGGTTCCAATCTTAAACCGTCGTCTATATATTTGCCCCGTGGCGTCCACATGGCTTCAGCGTGGTTTTAAACGTCGATTTTTAACCGTCGTCTATATTTTATGAGTATCGACGACGCCTCATTAGACGACGGTTTGCTGTCTGTCGTATATACACTTAAGACGTCGGTTTTTCACCGACGTCTATGACCCTATTTTCAAGTAATGAAATTTTAGCAAAATATCAGTTTTTATGAGCTAGCGATATTATTTCTTTGTCAAAGACAAAATGGGTGAAATTTTCATAATTTTCATTGAATTTTCTATTGAATTTTTCATTGTAATTGTTTCATAATCTGTTAAAAATTTTGAAATTTCAAAAATTTCTATGGAAATTTATATTGTTAAATTTTAAAAATATGATATATTTTTATAAAAAATTTGAGTATTTTTTAAATTATAATTATTTATTGATGATATATTTTAATAAATGCCATATAAATAAGCAATTTGAAATTTGAAAGCAAAATTGAAACAAGCAGAAAAAAATGTAAAACAATGATTACAATTTTAAAATAAAAAACATAGTTATAATTTTAAAATAAAAAAATAAGATTATTTTGGCATAAGTTTTCAACAAGTTAAAAAATTATTTGATTAAAAGTTTAGATTCACCTCACATAATCATATAAGATATAATTTATACCGTAAATTATCTACAATTATAAAATTGTATTATTTTTTTATATTCTAATCATTTTTTCCTACCAATATAGTTGCTCACGTGAAAAAGTCAGGCATTACTCATCTAGTTTTCAATAAAAAAAACCAACGATGAAAATGAAAGACATTCTAAATCAATTGAAAGAATAAAAATTATTACAATTTTAAATATAAAAAAATAATATGCTCCCATACAAAAGTTAAGAATCGATATTGCTTTTTTTTCACTAGAAAGAATAAAAATGATTACAATTTTGAATATAAAAAATTAGTATGCTCCCATACAAAAATTAAGAACCGGCAATATTTTTTTTTCAATTGAAAGAAAAAAATTAAAATGCTTTCAATTGATTTAGAATATGTAATGATTACAATTTTGAATATAAAAAATAATATTTTTTTTCTTTCAATTGATATAGAATGCTTTCATTTTCATCATTACATATTCTCTGAATGAAGACTAAATCATAAATCATGGATGTCTAATTCTTTCACGTGAACAATTCTATTGGTAGAAGAAACAAAATAATGTTTCATTACATATTTTAAATTTCCAATAATTTTTTTTTGTTGGTGGTTAATCTGCTTTTCACTTCTCATTTTTAGTCGTTGCTAGCTTTCTTGATATATAGTATATATATATATATATATATATTTGTTTCATGCTATTCATTGGCATTATAAACACTTGGCTTCTCCTTGTCTATCTTTTTATTTCACTGCTTCTTTTTTCTCCTCTTTAAGTTCATAAATTTCGTATCATTGTTCTCATGGCTTTGTTTATATTTTGTCGTCGATTTGCTGTGCGATATTTTTATCATTGTCTACAACCAACAAATCAGTATGAGTTTGATTTCTTTTAAGTTAATGTATAATTACAATTTATAAAATTCAATTTGTCAATTTACATGCTGACGAATACTATTTTATTGCTACATGAAATGTCATAAGTTAATGGCTAGTGGAGGAAGCAGACATGATCTTGCTTGGGAGCATGGCATTCCAATTGATGGCAATAAAAATGGAACAGTACGCAAATACTGTGGACATGTGTTGAAAAGTGGTGGAGTAGCACGCCTTAAATACCATCTTAGTGGTATGGATCCCTTACACAATTTACAATGTTGTGGAAGTGTGTCTCATGAAGTAAAAAGTTACATAGCGGGGATACTAAAAGGACAACAAGAGCGCAAGACCAAAAACATGAATCGAGTGGAGGAGATTCGTGCAGAATTACGAGGCCAACTTGGTACTGAAGCAACTGACGTATACGAAGAGTCTAATGATGATATAACATTCCCACTTGGAATGGATCCTTATCAGCAAAAAGAATATCGAGAGGCAATTCGTGATTCTAGAAAACCTGAGTGGGAAAGAAGTCATCTCCATAAAATTCCAGCTGGGGCTCAAAAAGGTGAGTCTAGTAGTCAAGGTAGACCAATGGTGCAACGAACACGAAATCTTAGAGAACCACAATCAAAGCCTGAACCAAGCTTATACAAGTCATTTCAAGCAAGGCAAAAGAGTATAAAAAAATCTTTTTTTTGGAGGAGGAATAAAGGAAGGTATGGCAAAGCTTATAAGTATGTTTTTTATTTATGAAAATCTTCCAGCTACTAAAGCAGCATCTCATCATTTCAAAAATTTAGTGGTAGGATGTAAACAAGTAGGTACAGGTGTAGAACCCCTACCCCTTATGAGATTAAGACATAATATCTGGATTTGGAGTTTAATAAGATAAAAGAATATGTGAACGGTATGAGAGAAAAATGGGAGACTTATGGTTGTACAATCATGTGTGATGGATGGATAGGTCCCACGAAAATGTCTATCATCAATTTTATGGTGTACTCCAAAGGTAAAACAATTTTTCTTTTAAATATGTTGATGCTTCAAATATGATAAAGGATCATGCAAACATATATGGCGGCCTGTTGAAGCAAGTGATTGCGGATGTGGGGAGACAAAATGTGGTACAAATAGTAATAGACAATGGCTCTGCATTTGTTAAGGCTGGAAAAAAGTTAATGGAGCATTATCATTTGTATTGGACTTGATGTGCATCACATTGCATTGATCTTATATTTGAAGACATTGGAAAGAAGGAGCAAGTAGCCAATGTGATCAAAGAAGCTAGAATGATCACAAATTACATCTACAATCACAATTGGTTGCTAGCAAAAATGTGTGAAACTTGCAAAGGATATATTGTTCATCATGGACTTACACGATTTGCAACAAACTATCTTGTACTTGATAGTTTGATTAAAAAGAAAGCAGGACTAAAGCAGCTATTCACATCTGATGATTGGGTAGGCTACACATATAGTATGTAAGAAACAGGTCAAAAAGTAGAAATGATAGTGCTTGATCATACTTTTTGGGATCAAGCACAAAAGGTGTGTGAATTTTTTGAGCAATTATACAAGCTTTTATGTGTTGTTGACACTAAGGTCTATCCAACAATGGAAGTAGTGTATGAGTTTACGCGTGTTGTTAGAGAAGAACTTGGATAAAACATGGTGCAAAGTACTTTAATTAAACAAAAGTACTTTTTTTTTTCTTTTTTCATACAGCTTTTATTTGAATCCGCAATACCAATATAGATCTAAGGTTGGAGAAAACTCTGAAACTTATAAAGACAATACATGATGCATACTCTACATTAGACCCCAAATCAACTGCAGTTGGCCAATTTGGAAATGAGGTATTGTTTTAATAGTTTGTTAACGTACTATATTTAAAAGGTGTAAAACTTAATTTAATTTTATTGTCAACTTACATATTTCAAAGATGCAAGGAAAGGATTTGCAAAGCTAGAAGCAGTTGCTGCTTGAAATGTGATGTCTCCTAGTAAGTCCAATAATATGTTTTTTTTGATAATTAAGTCTAATATAATTATATTTGAAACGACAAAATTTATATTTATTTATCTATTGTTTTATGATAGTTGAATGGTGGGTTATGTATGGTGATAGTACACCTACTGTTATAAAATTGGCTATGAAAGTTTTACCACAAACGGCCTCATCCTCTGCTTGTGAACGAAATTGGAGCACTTTTGCATTAATACATACAAAGCAAAAAAATAAGCTAACATATAGTAGAATTGAGAAACTAGTATATTACTACTAGAATATGAAGCTGAAGTTAAGAGATATGGAAGCAGAAGAAGAAAACCAACAAGAATTTGATCCAACAACAATCTTTAATGCTATTGTAGATGATAGTGATGAAACTAGTGCATTGAGATGATAATGAAAGGAAACCTAACCCAAAAATTGCTCTACAAGCTGAAGAAGAAGGTATAATTGTTCAAAAAGTAGTTGTTGAAGAAGTAGGCTCTAGTAGTGCTAATTCTTTTGAAAACCTTATGAGACAGCCAACTAGAACTCCTAGTGCTTCGGCCCCTTCCAAAAGTATAGGTTCAGAATTTCAAACTATTTATAGCGATTCTGGCTCAAGTGGCGATATCAATAGATGCACTAGTGAAGTTAGAAGTGGTTATGAAAGAAAGTCACCAATTCAACAAAGATAGAGTCCATTCACTAGTGAAGAATATTACACTCGTGCAACTCAAGATGAAAATCATGGAAATAGAGAAGGTGTGCTAGGAATTGGTGCTATAGGAAAAGATTATGCGTAGAGAAAGGGGTACAATGGAAATATCAGAACAACAAGAATAATATTTTTCTACAAATTTTGGATCAATGAGGATTGAAGGTAAATATAACCCTTATTTAATAGATGGTTATGGAATGTCATCAAGTAATAACTCATGGATACATTCTCAAACTCAACCATCAAGGGTTAGCGATTATGAACAAAGTCAATCAATGTCATATTCATGTCATGACTATCAGCAAAGACAAGCACATCAAATATTAGAACCATATGGTTGGCATGCTAACAATTACATGCAAAATTAACAAGAAGATGTACATTTTGATCAATATTTCTCTCAATACACAACTAGAAATGAGGATGAGGAAGAGAGTGAAAATTTTCAACCACCAAGAAATTCTATGTGGTATTGACTTATATTTAAGTAATCATGTACTTGTATTATTATTCTGATTAATAAATAATTTATTACTTAATTATAATATTTTTGTTTCTATCAGCGAGTACTATAAATATCTTAATTATGATAAATATGATTTCCACTCAATATTTTTTCAATTTTTATAGTTAAATTGATAAAATATCTAATAGATAAGCATATTCTGAAGTTTCATTAAAAATTTCTATATTTCTCTATAAATTTCTGTCATTTTTTTTCGTATTTTTATCGATCTCGATATTTCCATCAATATTTTTGTATTTTGAACCTTCGATATTTCCTTCAATACCGATATTTTCATCCTTGGTCAGAACTACTCTACTCAGCCCCAACAAGAATCTAGAAACATGACTGCCCTGATGGCCTCTCCTACTGATGTATGTGACCCAGCCTAGTATGTGGATTGTGGAGCTACTCATCATAAGTGTTGCAAAGCTAACTTCTGATAATGATGTCTCTATGATCTTTAAAGCTCATTCTTGTCTTATGAAGGATAGTTGTTCGGGGAGTGCTTTGCTAGAAAGGAAGCTCTAACAAAGACTGTATCGGCTTAGAAGCTACAACCATGATTTATTGTCTTTGCTTCAGTTAAACTCTGCTCACACTATTCCATCACAACTATCTACCTCTAATATTTCCATGAAGTCTTGCAAGGTTAGAAAACTCAAATTTTATGTGAATGTAAAATTATTTCACCATAGGTTAGGGCATCCTTCCATTCCTGTAATGCAAAAACTTGCTCAAATGAATGGAATTGTTATTTCTTCAATGACTAAATTTCAATTTTGTTTTTTTATGTGAATTTGGCAAAAAAAAAAATTTCCTTTTAAATGATCATCTCATCATGCCTCTAAACCTAAACCTTTAGGAATTGTTCATACAGATGTATGGGGCCCGACACCAATACCATCCAAAGATGGTTTCAGGTACTATGTCCATTAATTAGATGCTCACAGTAGATTCACATGGATTTTTCTTTTGAAATTAAAATAAGATCTTGTCCATGTTTTTCTTCATTTTAAAAAATTAGTCAAAAACTTAACAGGGCACAAAATCAAAACATTACAATCTGATTAAGGCGGTGAATTTTGCCCCTTGCTTCAATTCTTCAAAATTTTGGCATTCACTTTCATCTTTCATGCCCACACATTCATGAACAAAAAAGAATGGCAAAATGTAAACACCATCACATAACCAAAATGGGTCTTTGTCTTTTTGCTCATGCCTCACCCCCGTTATCATTTTGGTGGGAAGCTTTTCATACTTCCACATATCTTATCAATTGGCTTCCCTTATCCACCATATGAAAAAAGTATCCCATCCAATTACTTTTTCACCACACACCAGATTACTCACTTCTAAAATTCTTTGGCAGCACTTGTTTTCCAGATCTCCATTCATATAATAGACACAAGTTTAATTTCCACACAGAAAAATGTATTTTCATTGGTTATAGTGATGCCCATAAGGGCTATAAATGTTTGAGTTCCTCTGGTAGAATATACATTACACGCCATGTCACATTTCATGAAAAGAAATTCCCTTTAAGTGTCCATGTTCCAACATACCAATAATAATAACACTCCTAATTCCCTACCCTCTATCCTTACGCCACTTGTCCCAACCATTCCTTTCTCACACACAAAGACTATTGCTAACGAAGATGAACCATGTGACACTGCTTCTTTGCTACTAACAAATCCTACTGAGACTTCTTCTCCAGCACGTAACTAACCACAATCAATATCACAGAGTCCCAATTTTACCTCATCAATAGAGAAATCTCCACCAACAATCCACTCAAAGCTGCCTTACCTCTCTAAGCTACTCGACCTCTTCCTCAAGATCTTATGTTTTCTCTCCATCCCATGGTTACTCAATCAAAAACTGGTGCGCTAAAGCCACGAATACTGCAATCTTTCTTCGTTAACATTGTTACAGAACCAACTAAAGTGACAGATGCTATCCAACATCCTTTGTGGAAACAAGCTATGAATACCGAATATCAAGCTCTAATGTGCAACAATACATGGAAGATGGTTCCTTACACTATCAATATGAATGTTATCGGTAATAAATGGGTGTTCAAATTGAAAACTCATCCCGATGGATCAATCGAATGGTACAAGTCCTACTTAGTTGCAAAGGGTTTTCATCAAACTCCAGGGTTGGATTTCAGCAATATTTTCAGTCCAATAGTTAAAACATCTACCATATGTGTGGTACTTACTTTTGTTGCGAGCTTGAACTATCCCCTCATCTAGCTTGACGTGAATAATGAACTCCTCAATGGTACACTATCATAACTAGTATTTATGCACCAACCCGAAGGATTTGTGGATCCTCATCATATCAATCATGTTTGCATGCTTACCAAGGTACTCTATGGCCCATGCAAAGCATCACGTGCTTGGTATGAAAAACTGAAGACCTTGATTCTCAATTGGGGCTTTCAAAATTCATAAACAAGTACATCTTTGTCCTTTTATCGCCTTCATGGTGTTGTTATATTGTTATTAGTGTATGTCAACAACATAACTTGTATCAACTTCAGATGAATCTAAATTCAGTTTTTGCTTTTAAAATTCTAGGCTCTCTTCACTACTTCCTAGGCATTGAAGCATACAAAGACTCCACTGGAATTTATTTGTTTCAAACTAAATATACTAAAGAGCTTCTTCAGTGCACCAACATGGCATCATCCAAGAGTTGCATTACACCGCTAAGCACATCAACTATGTTGTCTAACAAAGATGGTAATTTTTTTGATGATCCTTCTTTATACAGAGCATTGTTGGTGCATTACAATACTTCACTCTCACATGACTAGAAATCTCATTTTGTGTAAATCGTCTAAGCCATTATCACCACCAGCCACAAATACCTCATTAGCAAGCCTGCAAGTGGCTTCTACGATATATTCACAGTACTACACACATTGGACTTCACTTCAAACCCTATGTTTCTTTTAATCTCATTGCTTTCTTCTGATGTCAATTGGAGATCTAATCTCGATGATCGTCGGTTAACAAGCGGCTATGCTGTCTATAAGGGTTGTAATTTGGTCTCTTGATGTGCCAAGAAGTAGAAGCTCGTAGCCCAATCTAGCACAGAGATTGAATACTGTGCTTTAGCCCTTGCTACTTTTGAAGTCTCTTGGCTGCATCACCTCTTCTATGAGCTTCAAATTCCTCAAACCACACGTCCTATAATATAGTGTCATAACATAAGCACCACTTCTTTTTCAATGAATCTGGTTTTTCATTCCCCTACCTAACAAATCAAACTTGACCTCTATTTTGTGACTGACAAAAACTTGTTATGCAATTTACAAGTTTGATATGTTCCCACCCCTGATTAGATTGCCAACATTTTTACTAAACCACTTTCAACTCCACGGTTCCAATGGTAAAGAGTCAAGTTAAATGTTGACAAGTCTCCTTTAGATGTTAACACACAATCTAAGAGCGCAACCAAATAGCCTAATAACAGCAAGCCAAGCCCCATTTCACATTGCATGGAGTTTCAGCCCAAAGAAGTTTCAAGAAAACTCTAGATGCACGGAAGAAATTTTTTCATAGCTATTGATCTTATCTAAAATGCACTATAAAGCATCTAAATTTTTTTCCTTATTATTATATTTTATATTTATTTATTTACAATATTTCTCTTAGATTTTGAATATAAATATGTAATGATTAGAAATATATCTTTATTTTTTTCATTGAATAGTGTAGCCGTCGTATTTTATTTTATTGTATAATTCTTTATCTTTTTATTATTATGTCAAATCAAAATCATATTTTATAATATATATTACTTTATTATATTATGTATTATGTTTTTTTATTATGATCTTATTTTTATTTTTATTATTAAGTATTTATTTCTATTTTCATATTTTTAAAAGATGAAAGGAGTATTACACCGGGACTCCCATATTTATAGTTTGATTCATATATAACATATAGGTTTATCACATCTCATTAACACTTTCTAATTTTAAAGTTGTTACTATTTCTTATCTTAAAATATACTACAAAGACTATATTGTAAAAAATACAATATTACATAGATTGTACTTAAAAAAATGCTTTATTTTAACAAACATGAAGGAACCATTAGGGTAGAACTCCAATTCAAATTTGCAATACAAACAACGCAAAATAAATAAAACTATATTTCATATCAATATAAAGGCCTTTTCAAGATAAATAGACCAATACAAATAAGAAGACATAAATACATCTAGAATTATAAAACTACAATAAGGGTGTTTTAAATCTCAATGAAGCAGCAATTTCTTCAGTTTCATTTTTTTATTCTTTTAGTTTCTTCAAGTTCTCTGCACCATCAATGATTACGCCAGTATTTATGAGCTACCTAACTCGTTTACCATTTTCAAGAACTTTATGACCCACCCGGGTCGCTATTTCACAGTCTGTCTAGTAGAACATCACGTTTAAGCATAGGATGGGTGCTTCAATATGGAATACCAATAACATCAGTATGGCATCAAATATTAAAATGACTCACGGCTTCATTGCCCATACTGATTCTTAAATTAATCAAATTACACAGTCACCATCCACGATTCTTACAAATAATGTTTTGGGTGGATACATACATGTTAAGATACCATAATTCTAAAAGCTTCGAGATATGGGTTTGCCTACAATACAACCATTCAATTGGTTGTACTGAAACAACTACATCTATAAATGAGGTAACATTATCTATAAATGAGGTACCATTATCTACAAATGAAGTAACATTGTCCATAAAGGAAGTAACATATTAATATTACCTCATTTAGGATTTTGTTACTTCATTTACGGACAATGTTACTTCATTCATGGACAATGTTATCTCATTTACAGATAATATTACTTTATTTATGAACAATGTTACATTATTTATCGACAGTGCTTGTACCAGTACAATCATTATTGTACTGTAAGAAATTAAAAAAAAAAAAGCTATATCCAGATCTTTTGGATACATGTGTAAACATAAATCAATCAATATTCAACAGGATAATAACAAGATCCTTACCTTAGGGAGAGCTTAATATTTAATATTAGAAGCTCAGCAACACAAGTCTTCAATTATCTACATCTAAGGCAGTTAATTTATCTAAACCACTAATACAGAATTTGAATTTCCTATTGAACAACTACCCATTGTAAGCTGAAAAATATGCAATAGATGGCTGGCTACTTACAAAAATGGCCGGAAATATAATTTTGCATAATACTTGTTAAAATTAGATGACTAGCTAAATTGCCAGCAGATCCTATCAGAGCCTGATTTTGTGGGCTACGCTTTGCATATTGTTCAAGAAAGGACAAGACCTCACTGAGGTATATTGATGATGACAATTGTTTATTTACACATTTCCTCCGTATGTAAATGGTCGTAAATAAGAAAAGCAATTTCATCACCGAACAAATTGAAAATAAAACTCCAAAACTATCATGAGTTGAAAATGGCAGACCATACTAGAAATTCATTACGAATTACCATTCATTCAGCATCTTACTGAGTTCTCTCTGCTTTCCTGCTGAGGTGCCCCATGATTTCATTTGCCTTTGATACAAAAAATAGAGATACAACTTCATAAACAACTTGATTCAATAGGGTGGCGATAGGGGCTTACTATCCACAGTTAGTCTTGGAGTTTTATGCGAACATAGAAGACAAAGAGCTGTAGTTCGAACTTGGAAGAAAATCAAAAACCACCTGAAGATTGGCGAATACAAAGACTCAGGTAATTATCCCAGTTGGTTTTCTTGAAATGCATACTCATGTTACTGCTTGAATGAAACGTCTTCTTCTTCCCAATTATCTAATTGGCGAAGCGTATAGTTGAATGACATTTTTTGGATTGCACTCTAACTATTTGACCAAATGAATACAAGAAAACAAATGATGGATGCAAAAAATTTGAGATTGTTCATATACAAAATATTAGATCATGTGTTGTCGCAATCGCATTTAACTATTCAAAGTAATCTAGTTGAAGTCCCTCTATTTATTTGTGTAATTAATAAACCATTCACTAAGTTTGAACTATCTTAATAAGATGAATTTAGTTAATGCAAAAATTATGAAGTGATGGTTGCAGGTTTAATCGCACACTGAAAAGCCGTTTTCGAAGATAAAGCCACAAGGAATGTTGTTAATTAATGTATCAACTTATTTCACAGCTATGGAGAAATCAAGGGTTATACATATTGGCGATTCCTGCATATGGGCTTTGCTAATCTGAACTTTCAATTGCAGTTATACCTTTATTGTTAGTCTGAGTATTGAAGGCCCTTGCAATCATGCTCATTTGGAATTTAATTTCAACCAACATCCACTGTTTGAGATCCTTTTCATCTGCAGCACCATGTTTGCTTAAAGTTGGAGATATCTTAGAGCAAACTAGAAAATATTAAAATGAAGATGTCCTTGAATATTCCAAGGTCACCTATGATTTTAATGCTCTTGTTTAAGTGGGAAAAAATAAAGTGTCCTAGCAAAAGCAAATTAGCATGTCAAAACAACAAAAATATATCTATGTAACAAACCTCACTGACACCTACTAGATTTTCATACTTCAATGCTCATAACCAAAGGCATTGCCAGCATGTATGCATAATACAAAATTAAGTTTAACACATAATAAGTTCACTCTTCAAGCTGGTCTCAATGGAAAAAGATATTCTAGTGGATACCAAATTGGGTTCCATATGAGGCTGCTAACTTAATTCAAAACAAAGCATTTTTTTTTAAAATAGGAAGGCACTACCTATCAGATTGTAGTAATGGCATCTTGACGAGGGAGCCAAATCGCTCAATTAGTTCACTCTCAAACTCTCCACGACTATGAAAAATGTAAACGAAAACATTTACAAAATGCACAGGGGCTATCTGGATCTGCATCCCCATATATATAGTTAGATACGAAAAGAAAAAACCATGCATTGCCCTAATAAGGGTGATAAAACATAAGCAACACATAGCCAGCGTTAAGAGATGCCTTATTGAGATTACCCTGAAAAATAAGAAGCATTAGAAAAATGGTAATCCAAAATTTGGTAGATAAGGAGTCTGACCATCTAAATTTACAATAATGCTATGGACCAATATTTTTACCAATTTTCTTTACCGACTAACGTGGCAAATGAATAAAAATATTTTTTTTGCTAATAGATTATCCTTTTAAACGTTTACTTGTCCATATTTAGTTTAATTAAATTTTAACCATTGATATATCGCCAAATCATTTGCCACATTAGTCGGTGCATGTAGAATTACTCATAAACTTAAGTGATGAGAAATAAACATTTACTGGATGATTAGCATGGAACATGAGAGCAGCTAATGCATCAAGATAAAATGAATTTGAAACAGTTCTTGCAAATTTGATGACCAGATCATTAAAATGAGAAACATAGAACTAAGAAACGAAGTCCAGAAGATATGTTGAAGTAATATATGCTGTGAAAAGTAAAAATTCTACAACATCCTTTAGCCTAATACTATACAGAATGTGCAAAGTAATGGATGTTGAAATAAAAGACACTTTATAGAACAAGTTCCTACAAATAAGTATCTGAGAGGATGAAGATCTACAAAAGAATGATAAAAAAAAATTAATTCAAATTGCTTGTCCAAGTGCAAAAAATTCATTTAAGCAAAGATAGCAAACTGGGATATAATTATGAAACAAAGAGCAATGACACCTAATGAGATTATATAAATTTTGTGGCCTTTTCAATACCTAAAACACAAACTTGTTAGAATAATGTTAAAATTAAAAAAAAAAAGAGTATTATCGGTCAAGCAGTGAAGCAAAGTAGATATATCAACAAACAAGAAGTCCGACAAGATTCAAAACAGAACTTTCACAAGAAATAGATAAATCCAGGCAAAGGATAACCATTAACAGCAAACAAATCCAAATAATAAAAGCTTCAAGAGAAATAGTAACCTTCAGAATCAGGTACAACTGGAACTGCAGAGGCCCTGGTGCTTCGGCACATGTTTTCGTTCTCTAAAATTGGCAAGAAACATTCATCATGAAGCATTTACGACTAGTACAGAACTTACAACATGGTTACAGACACATTAACAATGAAACATAAAATTTCAATAGTGGTAATTGAATTACAAAACAGACAGCATGGTTAGAGCAATTTTCCTTGCATTTTTAATTTTATTCAATCTAATTCTCATTCTTTGCCACATTTTTAATTTTATTCAAGTGGATAGGTATTGCCTTCCTATAACTTTCCTTGAGGTCCCCACTTTTGGGCTTTATTTTAGTTTGGTACTTCTCTATTTGGATTGCATTGCCACTTAAAACTTTGGAACAATTTATTTTTACTATTGAGTCTCTTGAAAGTACTTGTGTTGACATCTGATGATAAACTTTTGGTATGGTCCTCAGTACGGCACCGATTGTTAAAACGACTCAAAGCTTTATTGCCCACATTGATTCCTAAATTGATCAAATTACACAGTCACCATCCACGATTCTTGCAAATAATGTTTTGGGTGGATACATACATGTTAAGATACCATAATTCTAAAAGACTCGAGAGATAGGAGGTAAATTCAACTATGTAAATTAAGCCTACACAGCACATACTTCAGCACTCTTCCTATATAGGTACATCTAAGAACTAAACATAAAGCAAGCCTACACGTACAAAATAATAAATAAGAAGCTCACTAGAATTTGACAACCAGAAATACAACTTGGTTTTGCTATCTGGATAATTCACATTAATCCATTTGAAGAGGACTCAAGTATGCATATCAAGCAAACACAACAAATACTTAACCAAATCTAGTTTAGATAGAGCAAATTACATGTCTCCATACTTCTTCATTTGGAGCATTCTTCTCCACAAGCATCATTGAATATGGTTTTCTCCTGAGCTCATTAGCAACCTTCTGCCAATATCTTCTTATCAATTAAATACCAAGTTCAATAAAAGGCATCTTACTTGTAAGCAAATTGCCAAATATAATTGATAAAAGCACCTGATAATCAGGAAACCCATCTAATGCAACCATAAACAGAGAAACTAAGCATAGCAATAGTAACATTACTAACATATGAATTCTTAAACAGTTTAGAAAGTTCAAAAAATTTCTTGATCACTCCTCACATTCACAAATCCATAAATAGTCAAGAATAACAATCACAAACCACCAGTGTCCAACAAGTGGATAATTTCCACAAATATCATATATGGATACCTAAAGAAAGCTCAAAATCCATTTTTAGCTGCAAATCGTAAATTTGATGAAGTGGCTGGTTCACATTTACATGTTATTTAACAAACAATACTCCTATTGTTCAGAAATATGACCAAAGTTATTGTTCTTATATGGCCATAATAGCATGATGAATATATACCTTAAAAGATTATATTTTCAAGTAGTTATCGTTAAAAACTAGTCAGTCGACGAAATTTTCTGCATAAGTTGTACCTTTGATAAGGTCACCCATCAGGCTTTGAACTAGATGATCATCCCCAAATCCACCAGAAGCATTTAATAGTTCCTTACAAAGTGTAGACTTAGCACAACCAGGTATCCCTGAAAATGGCAAGTCAAAATGAAGGTAGAGAAAAATGAGTAGAAGCTATGTTTAGAGTAGAAAACTGTTGCAAAAATAGGGGAAAATAGAAATAAAAACAAAGATACAGCATTGAAAGGCAGGTTTAGGAGAGAGATCTAAAATAACACATATAATGGAGATCCATGCAATACATTATTCAAAAAAAAAAAAAAAATTAGCCAAACAATAGAAAATTGCTGAATATGTCACTTAGAAACGTGTGAAAGGTAGAAATGAATGTCGCTATCTTAAAAAATAAAATAAAAACCCTGAGAAAAGATATGTAATTTAAACATGGTATTCAAAATTGCAAATGTTGAGTGGCTTAAGACTATCCTAAAGAGGATACATAAGAACTTGGAAATGTGAAAAAATTTCCACAACCATAAGAAAATGCTATATCCAGAGTTTTTGGATACATGTGTAAGCCTAAATCAATCAATATTCAACACGATAATAAAAATATCCTTACCTTTGGAAGAGCTTAATATTTAATATTAGAAGCTTAGCGACACAAGTCTTCAATTATCTACATCTAAAGCAGTTAATTTATCTAAACCACTAATCTAGAATTTGAATTTCCTATTGTACAACTACCCATAGTAAGCTTAAAAATATGCATAAGATGACTGGCTATTTACAAAAATGGCAGAGAATATAATTTTGCATAATACTTGTTAAGTAGGCTCACTTTTTTAGATTACGTGAACATCAGTTAGTTTCAACAATTCTAAACACCTACAAGAAATTCAACAAGACTTGAACCCATTGCCAAAGGATGAAGGAGCAAGGCTTAATGGTGCTACCTCCCGCTCTGTCTCAAGATCACCCTCTTCATCCCTGCCTCCCTAAAAAATGGCCAAGAAGTCTTGATGCGGAACCCCAAGATTAAAGAATCTGAAACCCCAAACACACAAGAAATATTGAACAATAATTGGAAAACAAGAACCCGCCCTACCAAACCCTTAGATAACTTGTATCTAAACGTGGATTAGAAGGCTAGGGAAAGAGAAGAATAATCGCCACAAAGTATTTCTACTTTGATAAGATAATTCAACTCCTAATGCAACAAGAAGAAGAAATTGAATCCTCACCTTGCAAGAACACTCCTGGGAGCAATAGGAAAATTAATTCTCTCAATTGATTAAAAACTCAAATCTGTCTTACAAAAGAATTGATCCCCCTTTATATAAGGACTAGGGTTAGATCAAGAATCAATCTAAACCATTAAATATTAAGAAAGTAATCCTAAGGTTGAAAACTAACCCTAAAAATGAAAAATAGCAAAAATTACAAAACTGCCATTATAATCCGAAAATAGCTAAATTACGAAACTGCCATTATCATCCAAAAATAGCTAAAATTACGAAATTGCCATTCTAAGTTGTTTATTTTTAAAATTACGCCGTTTCGTCTCCGCAACTCTCGAGCATCATTACGACTTTCATCCCTTGGTTGGACAACATGCTTAAATCATCATTAGGCCTCGGAAAAGTGTTCAAATCATTTGGCTACTTGAATCGATCTTCATCCATAATTCTTTTCACAAGTCCAAGCATTCCCTCTTTGATCTTCTTAGCTCGAGAACGCGACACTGGTCCACTTGGCAACGTAATGTCCTTATCACGAACATCCATTCTAGAAGAGCGCTCGATGCCCACATCAAGTCTTCAGCCCTTGCTAAATTACCAGTAATTCCTATCAAAGTCTGATTTTCTGGGCTGCACTTTGCATACTGTTCAAGAAAGGGCTAGGCCTCACTGAGGTATATTGATGATGAAAATTGTTTATTTCCACATTTCCTCCATATGTAAATGGCCCTAAATAGGTAAAACAATTTAATCACCTTAACAAATTGAAAATAAAACTCCAAAACTATCAAGAGTTAAACATAGCAGACCATACTAGAAATTCATTACGAATCACCATTCTTACTGAGTGCTCTCTGCTTTTCTGCTGAGTTGCCCCATGATTTCATTTGCCTTTAATACAAAAATAGAGATACAACTCTATAAACAACTTGAACCGCTATAGCATTCAACATTTTAAGGACTGATTTAAAATATGGAACTAATTTAGATGTGTTATGTTATTGTATGCCTACCACATGTTGTACATAGATTAACCACCAAAGTAATAACAACTAAGTTGTGGACACAATTCTAACATCTATAACTAACAAGCACAACATCAAAGTTGTGCACTCCATTCTTACACATATAAGCAACATAACACCTAAGTTATGCACTCATTGCTAAAACAGAGATCATGAAGAGTATTCTCAAACAGAAACATATAGTACCTAATAATCATACATACCCACCAAGATCAAAGCCACGCCTACATAGTGTAAAACAACTAAGATTTGCACTAATTGAGTTCCCAGCTTTTTATTTTTTATTTCATTGATTGGCCATCAACAAAAATTACATAGTTTTGGGCTTTAGGTACATATTTGAACTCTAAGCCAGAGCCTTCAAATTTCTCTTCCATGAGCTTCTCCATTTTTTGAATCATGGAAGGTGAAAGATGATTGACATAGTCTCAAACCTCACCTTGCCTGAAAATGTCACGAGCTGGAGGTCCAGTGCCAATTACACTCTGATCATTTACATTGACCTCCAAATTCTTCAACTCCTCTTTCTTCTCCACACCTTCCAAACTACCATCTATACTAGATATCTTACCAGCAGTTCCAACACCCTTTGGATCCCTACAATGTCTATCACCCCAAATCCAAGCAGACCCACTAGATTTCGAGCTTACAATCTGCCAAAAGATAGCATAACTCCAATTAAATCATTCCACCAGTTGGCAAAGCCCCTGCTGTACACCCAAATCACCAGCAGGCATAACCAAGGCTAACATCACATTATTAGAAGCCAATGAGATCAAGAATTGGCATGCTTCAGAATCCAATACTGATTCCACCATGACCCTGTCTTATTCATTTACCCAAAAATTACCAACCATCTTACTCCTTTCCACAACTTTCTGACACAAATCTCTCAGACTCTCAAACTATAAAGCATCAACAATTATCTTTCACTAAATCTAAATTATAACACCATAATTCAACAGAATTCAGATATGAAAAGTTACTTCAAGCAATTTGTTTTTGCTAAACTGCGCATGAAAAAAACTAGTAACTAATTACGTCTTGAATCACAAAAACATAATTCCAAAATTCAAAAAATCAAAGAAGAAACTTATCAGCTTTTTCAACAGCTCAGATGGGTCCAATAATCCAAAGAAATTCAGTCTTAAAACTCAACAAATTCCAAAAAATGAATCTAATGCAAAAAATGAATTTGACCTGTAAAAGAGAAATTCCTGAAGAACCCATATACAAGAATTCTGAGATCGTTGCTAAAGCTCCTCAAGTCTATGGGGGCGCCTAAAAAAATTCTCTCGAGGAACAGACACAGAGAATGATACGAGCAAGTATTAAGATCTTAATTAACATCCATATTTCTTATGCAACAAAATATTAGCACACAGACATCACAAGCCACACACAAACACACACACAGACATCACCAGCATATGAATGGGAAAACCCAAAAAAGATAATCAGAACTGACCTAGGGCACAGTTGGATCTCAGAAGGGGGAGCAGCTCAATTGGAACTCAGAAAGGGGAGCAGCTCGGCTGGAACGCTAGGGCTCGGTTGGAACTCAAGCATAGCAGGTCTATTTCGATGAGCGGGGAAAACTCAAAAGGAGGAGCTCTGTTGGAACGCTAGGTATATCCAGAAGAATCCGTGCTCAGCAGGTTGATTTGATGCGCAGGGAAAACCCAAAAGAATGAGCTCAGTTGCAAAGAGGCTGGGGGTCGGTTATGATGTGGGGGTATGTCCAAATCCCAGTCGGGCCTTCTAATCCCATGACTTTCCTCGGGATTAGGAGATAGTGTAAATGGCAGGATTGGATTTGGTTCTATATTCGATCCCTTTACCATTACCAAACACTGGATAAGAGAGGGGGTTGAATTTCTAAATCCGGTTCCCTCCCTTATCCGGTCAAACAAACAGTACCTATTTGTTCAACTATGTTGGTTATCAAGTTAGCTACTGGTTTTAAGCATAACATAGAAAAATGTTTCATTGCAACATAAATGGGCCTATGGTAAGTTATAAAAAGGTCACATAGATTGCCTAAAATTAATATATGGATTTTGTTGTAGGAAGAAATCCAAAATCACTTGGTTAACCCATTATTCAGAAGGTAGGTAAGAAATTGGATTACTGGAGGTGGATTTCTCTTTCTAAAAGAAGTTGGTTTGTTTCAGATCAATTGATGTTATCTAATAGATCACTTAATTCACATTTCTTTTTATCATTCATGGTAGAGTTGGTTACAAATTTGAGAAGATGTTAAAGGTTTTTCAAGTAAAAGAAATAAATAGGAGAAAACGACCACTTAGTTTTTTGTCAAGTGAATGTTATCAACATTTTCCTATGAAAATGATGCAAATTAAAGAAAAATCAAGATGGAGAGAGCTGGATTTAGTGATTTATTCAGAGATTTATTCATAGTCAGATATTTGACTATACCTTAACCAAAAAGGGATTCATTCAGGGATTTATTCATAGTCAGAGGTCTGACTATACCTGGGCCAAAAAGGGATTCATTCAAGGATTTATTCATAGTCAGATATACATACCATTGGAAGTTGCTATGTATTTTTCTCTTTTGTGTTTCAAAATTAAAAACATCAAAATACCACTGATATTTTGCTAGGGATGTTTGCCAATTTTGCTAGCTCCTTGAAAATGTTTCCAGATGTGGTTTATTATTTTATTTCAAAATTTCAAAACAAAAAGCATAAACGTGGAAAAAGCACACAAACCTAATATGTAAGGAATTTCAATTTAATCATTAAATTTGCATCTTCATCAGCTAATCCATCTTTTAATGATGCACCACTGCTACCATTTTCTACAATACTCATGCTGGTCTTTGCAATTTCAGCTGCTCTCTCCTTATTTGCCTTGAATAAGTTGATGTCAACAAAAAAACCTAAAATGAAAAACATCAAAATCGAAATTATACAACTTAATAAACTAAAAAATAAAGATGTCTTTTGGTATATGCCAACATACAAGTACCACAAATATTCTTCAACATAGTATAAAAGGTTTGCAAATTATTGGATAAGCATCAACAATGGTAGATTTGATTTTATTCCCCAAATCCACATGAAGATGTCATCACCATTTCAAAACAATAAGCTTGACTGTATGTTGTCCAGGAAAAATTACGAGTTTTACATGCAAGGTAAGAGTTATATGTACTAAAGAATATTACCTCAATATAATGGCTATAATCCAGGTTTGCACTTGAAATGTGCCAATATTTTGACTTAGGATTGTAGGAAATTGCATAACATATACCATCATGAGATGCCCTAAACCAAGTTTTTCTTTCTATATGATGAAAGAACTAAAAGCTCAAGATAATACTCAGATGAAACCAGACCTCATCTCTTTCTGGTACAGCCGAAATGCAGAGTCACTGCTCACATGAATTACCATTTTATAGAAGAGGTTGTCGCTTGACACAAAATCAATTTTGTGGAAGTTATGATAACATTTAAAGGCAGCAGGGTAACGTTTTTCTTTCATCAAGCGAACCATTTCCTGATTGAGGTGAAATTTAGAATCATCATTAACATGAAAGAATTTCAATAAAAATATATATCAAGCACTCGCTGCCTTATTAAATGAAACAAGAAGACTGCAAAACTTCACAAACAAAAAAGTGAAAGTCAAGTTATGATTTACAAAACTCAAAAGAGCTGAAGACTAAGTTTCAAGACAACAATACAATAGATAAGATATATCGGTGGAAGTTCAAAGCTAACAGTCAGTAAAACCATAAACAATTCTAACAAAAAATTAACATATATTTTTGGAATCAATTACTTATTGAGGTGAAATTTAGAATCATCATTATCATGAAAATTTTCAAGCTAAAATACAATGGGCACTTACTGCCCTATTTATTGAAGCAAGGAGGCCACATAATTTCACAGACAAAAATGTGAAAGTTCAGTTCTGTTTTATAGAAATAGACAGAGTTAAAAGACCAATACCCAAAGAAACAATGCAATAGATAAGATATATTGATTGACGTTCAAAATTAACAATCAGCAAAAATATAAATGAAAAGCTAGCATCTATTGAACTAATAGAAAAATATCAAAAATGAAGACATGCAAACTTGTCTTAATGAAGCTATGCCAAAGGAGTCTAGGCTCCTATAGCAAAGGGTTCAAGGGAGTTCCTTTCTTTGTAATTACGCAAATTCAAAGGCAATATGATGGATTAACACATTTGTATTTGTTGATTCTCTTGATAGCTCTTTTATCTGGATGAACTCCCAGTTGTCCACTCTATTGACTTCCTTTCCTTGTCATTAAAAGTTTTGCTCAATAATTTATAAAACGATGAGCAAGCCATAGTAAAAAATAATAATAATAATAATGAGGGAATTTTGTGGTAGCCGTGCATTATCGAGTTCACTTTCTAACTTAGAATTTTATAGACAAGGAGTGTTATGTTTTCTTAGTGTAATACATAGGTTGAAGATTGTGTGAATATTGTCTCCATATTGGGTTGATATTGTTTCCATATTTATTTGAGAGAGAGATTTTAGGAGTTTAATTGTAAATAAGTCATTTCCTTTTGTATATAATCCTAGGTCTTATTTCCTTGAATGTATAATCCTAGGTTTATAAATTGTACAATGGTTCAAAAGAATATCGATTTTTCTCGACTATTTTCTTCATGGTATCAGAGCCTATGTTAAAACACTAGTTTTTTTTTTCCCTTCAGCCTTTTGTTGGCAGTTTTTTTTCAGCAGCCTTTATTGCAGCTTCTTCTTTTTTCCAACAAGTTTTCTTTTCCAGCAGCCTTTATTGATGCTTCTATTTCTTCAGGCAATTTTTTTCCAGCAACCTGTATTGCTTCGAAGCCTTTATCAAGATTAAATTTTCTTCCCAAGCATAGGATGAAAACTCATCAACCATCTCTACTCAATCTACAATTATGCACTTTGTTTTTGGTGCATATCTAACTTTTCATGCCACATTTCAATTAAATGGAACCATCTATGTTGAGTGGGCAGAAATAGTAAAGTCTTCACTAAAAATGATAGGCAAATTGCATCAAATTCTCAGGTCAGAACCTAAGAAAGAAGATGCTGGCTTTGCTGCTTGGGATGTAAAGGACTCAAGGATCAAGCAGTGGTTTTAGAATTCCAAGCAACCAAAAATTGCTAGGACCTACTTCTTTCTTACTAGATCCAACCAAGTATGGGAAGCAACTCGACAAACATACTCCAAAGTACAAGATGGTGCTCAAACATATGAGATTCAAAGCAGAATTCTATCTTCTAAACAAGGTACTTTGTCTGTAACTGAGTACTTCAATATAATGCAAAGCCTATGGCTCTAGTTGGATCATTATGAGAATTTGCAGCTTAACTGTAATGATGATATTAACATGTTTTTGGAGTTTGTTGAATGGGGATGAGTCTATATCTTATTGGCTGGTCTGAATGATGAATTAGACCAAGCAAGGGCACAAGTTCTTGCAAAGAAACATGTCCCATCTCTGAGGGAAGCCTTCTCTATTATTAAGAGTGAGAAAGGTGAGAGAATTGTTATGCTTGACACTCATCGGCAAGTAAACTCAGCTATACTTTCTTCTAAACCTTACAACAAGGATATAATAGTCCCTAAACAAGAAAAGAATGTATCTAAGGATCAACAGTGGTATACCCACTATAAGAAACCAAGACATACCAAGGAGACCTGCTGGAAGTTACATGGCAAGCCACCATCTGTCAGAAAAGGACCTGTGGAACTAATAGGTGGACAAGCCTATCCGATTAACGGAGAACATAACCATCAGGATATCAATGCCAACACTGGGCAGCTTCATATAAAAAGGGATGTTCAATCAGGATGAGATAGATCGTTTACGAAACTTCCTTGCTTTTCTTGGGCAGCCTAGTGCCAATTGCTCATTGGCACAAATAGGTAAGTTATCTTCTGCCTTAAGTGCCTCTAAAACTTGTTTACATAAAACCTGTGTCACTGATTTAGGTGCCAAAGACCTTATGACAAATTCAACCCATTTTGACCATATGACAAACTCACCCCATTTTTTTATTACTTATAGTCCATGTTCTGGTCAGAAAAGAAAAGTGGCTGATGGTATATTGGCTACAGTTGCTGGCCGTGGAACTATTGCCTTGACTTCATCTTTGTCTTTAACATCTGTGTCACATGTATCAAAACATTCTATTAACCATTTGTCAGTCTGTCAAATCACAAAGGATTTAGGTTGCCAAGTAATTTTTTCCTCATCCCATTGTGTTTTTAAGGAAACCTCTATGATGAAAATTATTGGGCATGCTAAAGAGAATGCCCAATCAGTTATTGATTAGTATACTAATGAATTGGGCAGGATGAGCTATTGATCGAAGATCTAATACAGGCTATTGTACCTTTCTAGGAGGGAATTTGGTCATTTAGAGGAGTAAGAAGCAACCTGTGTGGCAACGTCTAGTGCAAAAGCTGAAATTAGAGCTATGGCACATGGGATTTGTGAGTTGTTATGGTTGAAGATCGTACTCTATGATCTCATAATCAAATGGGAAGGACCAATGAAATGATAGTGTGATAAATCAGCCATCAATTCGATTCAACCTGACCAGACTAAACATGTGGAAGTGGACCAACACTTTATCAAAGAGAAGTTGGATAGTGGACTCATTTGCACACTTTCTGTGCCAATAGAAGGTCAACTTGCAGATGTATTGACCAAAAGCCTTGCAAGTCACTCATTCCAAACAAACACAATATGGAAAATATTTATTCACCAGCTTGAGGGACAATGTTGAAAATTGTGTGAATATTGTCTCCAGATTGGGTTGATATTGTTTCCCTAATATTGTTTCCATGCGTGTTTGAGTGAGAGGTTTTAGGAGTTCAACTGTAAGTAAGTCTTACTTCCTTTTGTATATAATCCTAGGTCTTATTTCCTTGTATGTATAATCCTAGGTCTATGAATTGTACAGTGGTTCATATGTTAATTAAGAATAAAAGATTCACTCTTTTTCTCTACTATTTTCTTCAACATACTTTGTTAGGATCAATTCAACTTAAAATCTTTGTTTTATTATAGCTCAAAATGGAAAACACTATCTTACAATTGCCCAAATGAAATACATATTGACCTGCAATTTGGTAGTTGCGAAATCAGCAGGACGAGATTGCAAGAACTTTGAGACAGCAGATCTGTTTGCATTTCTTGAATGGGCATCACCAGCTTCATTCCCAAATCAATCTGAATAATCAGGGCAAAAAGAGGTACGAACATTCTGAAAAAGAGCTTTTATTTGCTGCAGTAGGTTTTGAGAGAAAGGGGAAAGAAAAATAAAAATAAAAAGAGAGAAGAAAGAAAGACTAAAAAAGGTCATATAACAATATATTCCTCATAAACACTTTCAACTCAAGTCCATGAACAAAAAAAAAGCGAAAAATAAATAAATAATTTTTTTTACAAATTACTTGTTTTTCATCAGACCTATTTGTTGCACAGATATCCCTCAAGCTTGGTCCCAAATCAAGGCCAGCTGAAACATAGAAGCCCTCAGGTATTAAATAAATTGATAAAAACATCAAAGGCCAAATTATCATATTTTTGGGTTATGCAAGTCATTTTCAAGAGAAGCAACAAAGGTAGATTTTTATAGTTGTAAAAATAGACCCAAAAAAATAAAAGCCTCTCCTTTATTTATGCAAAACATTTCATTTCTATGAGTGTTGCTAGAAACTATGAAACATGAAAGCAGAAAGTTGAAGCTCATGGATTAAATAGTAGAAAAAAAAATGTCTATTCAAAATGGATGAATCACACTCACTCACAAAATTTCCTTTATTGAGAAATAGATGAAGAAAGGTCATAGATCTTACTTTCTTTATTCTTAATTTAGAACTATGATATTCTCATCTACCTTTTTTTATTGATTTCAAAGACTCCAGAATACAATATGAATCGACATTCAAATAGACTACCCCAAGTTCTCTGTTTCGCAACCTGTATAAACTATTAGCCTATTGAGTGCTCCCTCATGTGCCTTTTTCTATTTTTATAAGGAGGTAGTTTGAAAAGGACAGAAGAAATTCAAATGTTTATTTAAGAGAACTTAGCATTCATGTTCAATAAAACTACCTTCGGCCAGAATACTAAATGATGCGGAACCCCAAGATTAAAGAATCTGAAACCCCAAACACACAAGAAATATTGAATAGTAATTGGAAACAAGAACCCGCCCTACCAAACCCTTAGATAACTTGTATCTAAAAACGTGGATTAGAAGGCTAGGGAAAGAGAAGAATAATCGCCACAAAGTATTTCTACTTTGATAAGATAATTCAACTCCTAATGCAACAAGAAGAAGAAATTGATTCCTCACCTTGCAAGAACACTCCTGGGAGCAATAGGAAAATTAATTCTCTCAATTGATTAAAAACTCAAATCTCCCTTACAAAAGAATTGATCCCCCTTTATATAAGGACTAGGGGTAGATCAAGAATCAATCTAAACCATAAAGTAATTAGGAAACTAATCCTAAGAAAATTAGGAAAGTAATCCTAAGGAAATTAGGAAGGTAATCCTAAGGCTAAAAACTAACCCTAAATAAAAATAATCCGAAAATAGAAATAATTACAAAACTGCCATTATAATCCGAAAATAGCTAAATTACGAAATTGCCATTCTAAGTTGTTTATTTTTAAAATGATGTCGTTTCGTCTCCGCAACTCCCGAGCAGCATTACCACCTTCATTCCTTGCTTGGACATCATGCTTAAATCATCATATTTTGCTCCAATGGTAGAATATAGCTTTATGATGCCCGCATCACTAAACAAGTTGTTTTTAGCGAAAGACAACTACATAAAAACTAACAATGCAACCTCAAAGAAGCCAAGATAGGATCTACTCCTAACAAATTTCTAGACTCTTCTCCTCAAAAACAAGTTAATTCCATATTAGTGCAACCAATCACAAAGAAAAAAAATTAACATGATGAACCTGCATACCTTCCTCATTTGGCAGAGGAAACTCCTTCAAAACCTTCTCCATATGTCTTGAGCTCTCATGGTTTACAATGCGAGCGACAAGACCCCCTAAGATTTCGCCCTTCACCTTAATATGATCTTTCGAACCTGTACAATGGTTACACACAGCTTACTCACAAATAGCTCATACAAGGAAACCAAATTGACAAGGGAGAATAATCGCCTAAAATTCAAAACTAAACAAATAAAAGAATTAAAGAAAAGTTCAAATGCCTAATAAGCAAAATGAACTTATCAAAATAAAGTTTAGCATGACATCAAGTACAAACTAAGCACAATATACCATAATCTTATGATTCCGGGCGTCGTTTTCAATGAAATCAATCACGTTTTCTTCCTCTTTTCATTTTCTACAATGCATAGGGTTCAATTTTGTGTGAAAACCACCAAAATTTGAAACCCAACTTCACTTTCAACTAAACCCAGGTTATTTTTATTTTTCTGTTTTGATGAGTTTTTATTTTGGCTAATCAACTTTATTTTGTGGGCACTGGTTTGGGTTTAAACAGAGTGAAATGGGAGAGAAAAAAAAATATGGATGGAGAGAGAAAGAAGACATTGAATTGTTTGTAATTTTTTAATTTTTTAATTTGGGGGTGTGAAATGACATTGCTTTTCTCTGGAATATGAGTTGAATGTGAGGTTAATGGATAGATTCAAACGGAAATAGCTTTGAGATATAAAAAAATGCTGTAGTTTTTTTATTCAGATATCAAATTGCAAAGAAAAAAAAAACTCAAATATCTACTTCTAATACACGATAAAGTTCAAGTATGTAGAATATATTTTTTTTATAATAAAAACATATGAAAAAACAATTATTTGACAATAATTTTTAAGGTAAATTATGTCTAGACTCTTTGAGGGGTGATAAAATTATAGACAGATTTTTTTCAGTTTTGAGAAATGATGGTTTCCTCTCTAACATTAATAAATTAAAACATCATAATGCCCCTATTTTTCCTTTGATATTTTTGACAAAATTAATAAATAAATAATAAAATTTTCATTAAATCTTAATTAATTTAATTTAAGATCTTAAATTGAAACTCTCTCTCTCTCTCTCTCTCTCACATTTCCTAATCTACTTCCCTCTCCTTCTTCTTCTTCCTTAATGTATTTCCATGAAGCTTTTCTTTCTCTGTTTCATTGACCCCTCACCTTGAGCAGGTAATTAAGGTTGAGGCAAGTCTTGTTTGTAAAGCTCTCCCTCTACCTAGTGAATCGATTGAGATAGAAAGTAGAGATAGAGAGATAAAATGGCTGACCCAATCACAATGCTTGCAACTTTGAGCCCCACAAACACACATACACGCAGAATTTGGACAGCAAAAAATAAAAATAAAAAAATCATCCTCTACTCTCTCATAAGAAAACAAACAGTCATTATTGATCGGTTCTAGGTTTTATTGATCGGTTCTAGCTCAAGAAGTAAACCCTTGAGCCAAACAGCTTCTTTAGCAGCTTCAGTAGCAGCAATGTATTCTGCTTCAGTAGTTGACAAAGCAACTACTGATTGAAGCTGAGATTTCCAGCTTACACAATTTCCACACACAGTGAACACATAAGAAGATATGGACCTCCTATTATCCCTATCACCAGCATAATCAGAATCCATATAACCAACTAACTCTACATCTTTGTAACCACCCTTATACACTAAACCTTCAAATTCAGTGCACCTTATATACCTAAGAAGCCATCTCATAGCTTCCCAGTGAAGTCTACCAGGATTTGACATAAACCTACTAAGCACACTTATTGAGTGACTCAAATCTGGTCTAGTACAGATCATACTATACATAACAAACCCCACAACATTACAATAAGGAACAGACATCATATCTTCCTTACCAATATCAGAAGTAGGACACTGATCACTAGAGAGCTTAAAATGACCTCCTAAAGGAACATTAACTTGTCTAACATCCCCTACAGAGAACTTATTAACAATCTTTTTAAAATAAGTTGTTTGACTTAGTTTTATTTCACATTTAGATCTCTGTCTATCAATAGAGATACCTAAAATTTTCTTAGCACAACCTAGGTCTTTCATATCAAATTCAGTTTTAAGCAATTGCTTTACTTGTTCAATAACATTAAGACTAGGACCAGCTATGAGCATGTCATCAACATATAACAACAGATAAACAGTTTGATTACTTAACAAATCCTTAAAATAGAGGCAGCTATCATATTGACTCCTAATGAACCCTTTACTGACCACAAAAGAATCAAACCTTTTATACCACTGTCTAGGGGACTGTTTTAAGCCATACAAAGATTTTTTCAGTAAGCAAACAAGTTCTTTACCTTTACCTTTGACAGTGAAGCCCTCTGGTTGATACATATATATAGTTTCATCTAAATCCCCATGAAGAAAAGCAGTTTTAACATCAAGTTGTTCTAATTCCCAATTAAAATTAGCAACCAAAGACAAAATAACCCTAATGGTAGTATATTTTACAACAGGAGAAAAAATGTCATTGTAATCTACTCCTTCTATTTGAGTAAAACCCTTTGCCACTAACCTAGCTTTGAACCTCATTGGTTCTTCACTAGTTAAACCTTCTTTAACCTTAAAAATCCACTTACAGTTTACAATATGTTTATTTAAAGGTGGTTCAACTAAAATCCAGGTCTTATTTAAGTGTAAAGAATGAATTTCTTCCTTCATGGCTAAATTCCATTCTCTAGACTGTTTAGACTCTATGGCTTCCTTAAAGGTTTTTGGTTCATTATCAACTAACTCCTGAAAGGTGACAAGGGCATAGGATAAGCAATCAGCAAAGGAAGCATATTTAGTATTAGGTTTTATTTTTCTTTTGGTTCTATCTCTGGTTAACAAATAACTAGGGGAGACAACCTGTTCAGAGGTGGAAGAGGGTAGAGGATGATCAGTATTTTCTGGTATATTGGACTCACTGTCAGTTTGGTTTTCTTCAATCACAGGGGTAAGTTCAGGATCTAAGGGTTCTAGGTTCAAACTAGTGGTTTCTGTTTCAGATGTTTCATTATTCTCCACCTCAGAGAATAATTCCATTTCCCTAGTATCATGTTTTTCTTCATCCTGTATGGGAGGCTGTTTGTCTACTTTACAGGGCATAACATTTTCATTAAACACCACATCCCTGCTTATAACAACCTTAAACCCTTGACCTTCCCTCATCCATAGCCTATAACCTTTAACCCCTACTGGATAACCTAGGAAGACACACTTCACACCTCTCGATTCTAGTTTCCCTTCATACTGGTGAGCATAGGCTGCACAGCCAAAAATCCTAAGTCTACTATAATTAGGAACTTTTCCTGACCAAATTTCATTTGGAACCCTATCATGCAGAACACTAGTAGGACACAAATTAACAATATAAGCAGCAGTCAACAAAGCTTCACCCCAAAACAGTTTTGACAAACCAGAAGAGATTAACATGCATCTAACTTTATCAAGTAAAGTTCTATTCATACGTTCAGCAATACCATTCTGTTGTGGTGTGTGTTTTACTGTTCTGTGTCTAAGGATACCAAAAGATTTGCAGAATAGATCAAATTCACTATTACAGAATTCTAACCCATTGTCTGTTCTGAGAGCTTTTACAGATTTATTAGTTTGGTTTTCCACTAAGGTTTTCCATTATTTAAACTTATTAAAAGCTTCATCTTTTGATTTTAACAAATAAACCAAACCTTTCGAGAACAGTCATCAATTATAGACATAAAAAATTTGAAACCTGTTTGAGTTTGCACTCTTGCAGGCCCCCACAGATCAGCATGCACATAGTCAAGAATAGATTTAGCATGATTGGAACTAGAGGTAAAGCTTAATCTATGATGCTTGCCTAGTATGCAGTTTTCACAAAATTCTAGTTTGTTAATTTTATCTTTACCAAAAGCCTGTTGTTTATTCAGGCACTGCAGGCCCTTTTCACTTATATGACCTAATCTATTGTGCCACAGAGTAGTTTTATTATCATTAACAGTGACAGAGGCTTTACCACAATTATCAGCAGTTTTACCAAGTAACACGTACAAGCCATTTTGCTTAATACCTTTCATCACAACAGTGGAATTCTTTATAACATACATTATTCCTTTCTCAGTTTTACATATCATACCAGACTCATCAAGCATGCCTACATAAATTAAGTTTCTCTTTAAGCCAGGGACATGTCTTACATTAGTTAGTATCTTCAAAGAACCATCATGCATTTGTAATTTTATGTTACCAATTCCAATAACATTACAAGTAAGACACGACCAGAAGCAGATTTACTATATGTTATAAAAGAATTCAAATCAGGACACATGTGATAAGAGCAACCGGAATCTAAAACCCATTCATTTTCTAGTGAGCTAGTAGAAACCATTAGAACTTCAGCATTATCAACAGTATTTGACATGGCAGGCTTGACATTGTTACTTTGATTTATTCCATTTTCTTTCTCATCTTTCTTTTTCTTAAAACAGTTTTGAATGTAATGACCTTGCTTCTTACAATAATAGCATTTCCTATTACTCATTTTATTCTTATTGGAAACAAAGTTATTACTGTTGTTATAGTTACTGGTTTTAGGAAACTGTTTATTAAACCTAGGGACAAACTTTTTGTTAAACACTTTGCCTTTCACAAACAGACCCTCACCCTTAGCCTCTGACCTAATTTCTAAGTCTTTAGCCTTAAGGGAACTTACTACTCCTTCTACAGTGAGAGATTCTTTACTGTACTTTATTACATTCTTAACATCTTTATAAACATCAGGCAAAGAATTCAACAGTATAACAACATTGTGTTCATTAGAAAAAGAAATTTCAGAGTTAGCCAGACTGAGTATCATTTTATTAAAAATGTCCAAATTATAGTCTAAGTCTTTGCTGTTATCCATTTTAAAACTAAACAGTTGTTCTTGCAAGAAAATTCTATCAGGTAAGGTTTTTTCTAGAAACTGTTTCTTCAGTTTAGTCCACATTTCTAAAGCAGTTTTCACATCATCTACTTTACGCAACACATTATCAGACAAATGCAGAATAATAGAACTTAAAGCAATTTCATCAGTTTCAATCTTTTTATCATCAGAGGTAACAGAAGCAAAAGTAGGATCAATAGCTTTAGCAACTCTCAATTGGACCAGTACAGCTTTCATCTTTTTATTCCATAGGAGAAAATCTTCTTTACCGTTGAAGATTTCAACATCTACTTTAGAAGTCATGATAAAAAAGTAAACACACAGTACACACGTAGTGTAAACAAGTAGAGAACCACACAGTGTAGTAAAGATACAGAGAAGATAGGTAACACAATTCCAATTAAAGAGACAGTAAAGAAACCCTAAGGGAAAAATCAACGGTCACTGTTGATTTCCCCCAAAAATAGTTTCCAAAAAAATAGATTTCCCAAGCAATTCCAGGAATCAAAAAAACCAAAGCAGGAAGTTTTCAGAGAATGGAATGTCAGAGTTAGAAAAACCTTTTTCAAGAACATATACGAGAAAAAGAAAAGATTAAATAACCCTAACTCTCCAGATCCTAAGAAAAAACCTACGGTTTAAATGAAACGGAACAGCGAAGAACCTAGACCTTTTGTGATGCGGAACCCCAAGATTAAAGAATCTGAAACCCCAAACATAGAAAAACCTAGACCTTTTTGGAAACTAGAACTCTAAGCATAGAAAGAGTATACAGAAACAAGGTTAGATTCTTACTGACCAACACACATCAAAGATATGTGCCGAGCCTTCTCAAATCTTACCAAACGTCACACAGATTAAACACAGAGTTTAACTAAAACCAGAAACAGATTCTTTAAGCACACAGAAATAAAAATTAAGGAAACCAGAGCAGTAACACACAGTAAAGAAAACAGAGAAAATAACACACAGTAACTGAAACAAACCGGATCTTTACAGACCAACTCAGATCCTAGAATCTGAGCCGAGCCTTCTCAAATCCAGTTAAAAGAAAAAGGAATGAAAAAGAAGGAAAACTTACCTGAGAGAAACTTGAAAAGAAAAATCACCGAAGAATTAACGAATACCAAACCTTGACGGTTATCAAGGATATCAAAGCGTTATCCTGGTTCAAGCGCATCAAACGAGGTCCTCCTATTACGTTAGCCGAAACCGATTCAGCCCATGGCAAGCGACGGCACAGCACCAAGCAAAAGAACAGATCACAAATCGTGAACGCTCTGATACCAAATGTTAAGATTATTTACAATAATATGAACATAATAGCAAGAAAAGTAAATAAAACAACACTCGATTTTACGAGGTTCACCAGAAAACCTGGCTACGTCCTCGGCTCCAGTGGGAGGGAAGCTATATTATTAAAGTAATGTTTACACACAGAAACAATACACACACACAGTTCTTTCTTCTCAAATCACTCCACTAAAACAAAGAATCACACTGACTCTTCACAAAACTATACACACAGTAAACCCTAGCAGAGAAAACACAGAGAGGAAGAAGAAAACGAAAAGACGCAAATGTACAGTGAACTAACACGACGATTACCCTGCGGCTCTCTCAACAACATAACAATATATACTGAAACCCTAAACGCATAAGTGCGTAAGAACAAAACGACATCATTTCAAGAACCGGGTAAAAGACAAGTGTGGGCTGCAACCGTGGGTTACCGAAACCAAGCCTGCCAAAACAAGTTAGAGAAAGCCCAAAAGATAAAACAGTAAAACATTAATAAAAGGAGATTAAGGATTAAATCATAACACCAATCATGAAAAACAAACTATACCATTCGCCAAGAAAACCAAAACAAAAAATTAGCATAATTTATTATATGGAGCTAAGACATCTAAGAAATACAGAATTTGCACGTAACTATATTAATTAGGATAATTACTAATATGTAATCGAGCACTGGGCGTCCAATAGAAAATTTACAAAAAAACTAACCATGATAAAAACAGCATCAGCCTTGGGAACAGAATCGAACATGTCACCTCCAACATTCTCAACGCCTTCAAATTCCTTTGCATTTTTTACGACTTGAGGAAGATCGAAGTTAATGCCTCGAATCCATTGAAAAGCCTGGATCAGCATTGCCAAAGCAGTCCCATTTCCTCCACCCACATCCACCACAGTCTCAATGCCTTGGAACAAGTCCTTGCACTTATCAACAATGGCATTCACATTAAGCCTTGCGCGGCAAGCCATCGCGTCGTTGAATAGCTGGTTGAAAGCGGGATCGGCTACAGCATAGCTCCAAATATCCTCCCCATTTGCAGCCTTGAATGGCGATGAGTCACCGGATTGTACTCGGCTGCTCAGGCCAAGCCATGGAGCAACCATGGTTGGCAAGCTCTCGAACAAGATGAACGAAGCCATACTGTGCTGTCCAGATCTCATGAGCAGCCAAGAAAGAGGTGTCTGTGAATATGCTGGAGAGCCTAATTCGGTTGGTGTGTTTGCCTCTTTGAATATCCCTCGGTAGACTAAGAACCTCATGATGCGGTGAAGATGGGAAGCAGAGCAGCTCAGTGTGGAAGCTAAGTCTGAGATTGTCATAGGATTTCCATGTGCTTCGATTGCGTCGGCTATCTTAAGCTCCACGGCACATCTCACCACTGCCATTTCTGCAAACCCTAATATGTATTTCCAGATTTCTTTTTTGGCTTGTTGCTCATCATCAAACACTTCTCCCTCTACCATTTTCAGCTCTCTTTCCATTTCTCTCCTGGAGTATTACTGCTTGTGATTTTTTTTGAAAGGAAGCTTTGGCTTCCATACAAGTTGAGCTACTTAGAGTAGGCTCTTAGTGGCTGAGCTCTAGGATAGTGTGAGAAAAGGATCTCCACATGCTGGTTAATTAATGTGGATCTGGCTTAGAATAGTTTAACTGTGGATCCGGTTTAGAAAGTCCTAGGTGGCATAATAAATTGTGGGTGTTATGTAGTATGTGAGTTTGATATGAATGTGTTCAAAGAGTTGTACAAGTGCAATTGTGTTTTGTGTAAAATATTAAAAATACCCTTAACAGGGCATGTTAATGTGTTAATGGTTAATCTCTTATCATCACAGCAAGAAATTAACATAAAATTGTGAACATAAAAGATAATAATTTTGGATACCTTATATTTGTCAAAAATCCTTAAATAAAATTAGTTTAAACTGAAAATTGTAGGGCTTTACCAGGAGGGAACCTTCCGAGAAATTCTCGAAGGCCAGGGCCAAACTCAGGATTTGGAGGGGGTTTGGAAATAGTTTAACCAGCAATTGACGCGCCTCGGTTAAAACCTCGTTAGCAGCGTCATTGCTCGCAGCGCAAAGATGACTTTTCTTATACGTACTACCTTATTTTTTATATTGGTGATGAAACTAGGCCTTTTCAAAGAGATCGACGTGGGACTTTTAAATTCCTCTTTCCTTTTCAACTATTCTATGTCCTTTTCAATCGCAATATAATAGACAACTAATAAATTTCCTACTTTAACTTGTTCCCTATTTCCATTTATATTGATCGGTTCTGGAGCCCAGTTTGTTTGGAGGAAACACAAAAATCTCGTGAAAGTAATATCATATAATTGCTTACCAGCCATTAAGACTATTTTTTTTATAGATTTATTTATAATTTTTCTATATTTCTTTTGGGTAATGTAATACTTTTTCAATTTGGTGGCAAAAAGAATTTTTTTTTTTGGGGTGAATAGGTGACCAAAAGTGTTGCCTGTATACATGCAACATGCCAAAAAACCGTTTATCCTATTCATTTGCTATAAAGAAAACAGTATGAAATTCATTTTTATTTTTTGGGACAATAATAACTTCATTGGAACTAGTGGAGGAGGAATTTCACCAAATAAGGGGTAAAAGTGTTTGTGGCTAATGTGTGCTCATATTATCCTTCGGGACAAAATCATAAAGACCAGCATGTCTTTATGTGATTTATATAGATCTGGACATGACATCTTTCAAGAGAGAATCTTGAAAGGACAAAATTTGTCTACCTACCAAATCAAAATTATAATTTGTTGTCACAAATTAAAGAACAGAGTGCCATGTTAGAGATAANGCTCATATTATCCTTCACTTGGGACAAAATCATAAAGACCAGCATGTCTTTATGTGATTTATATAGATCTGGACATGACATCTTTCAAGAGAGAATCTTGAAAGGACAAAATTTGTCTACCTACCAAATCAAAATTATAATTTGTTGTCACAAATTAAAGAACAGAGTGCCATGTTAGAGATAAGGATCATTCAGCTAGAGATTACGCTTCATCTTGTTAAGATGGCAAATTGATTACAATCACACCTGATTAGCTATAAACCGTTAGTTGTCACGTTATATAGGTTTTATATTATCAATGTACTGTTTTAGATACTTATCAGGTATATACAGTAGGATAACACTGATCATCAAATGTGTCTATCTATCTATATATATAATCATATTATTATTATTATCAGTTATATATTTTATATATTTTTATATTAAAATATAAAATTTAAAAACTGAAATTATTTAATAAATAAATTATAAGTGAATAGTCACATCATCAAAAACTTTTAAAAATTTAAATTATTTATTTTTTTATTTATAATTTAATCTTAACATTCTATATTTAAATATAACAAATAACAAATATACATTATAATAACTTAATTTTATATATATTATATTATATATATATATATATAACTCTTTGTATATTGCTAAAAAATACACAAATCCTAATACTGAATTATGTTGTTTTCTTGACATGTGTCTAAAGCTGACCATGTGGCATGTGTTTAAAATTGATAAATTTTAATAGAAAATATTTTATTTTATTTTATGTTTTAATATTAAATTTTAATGAAAAAAATAAATAATTTAATAATAATTATTTAAAATACTATTAAGCATACTTAATATATATTTTACTAGTGATTTATTATCAGACATGATAAATAGTAATTTTTATTAAAAAAAAGATAAATAGTATTTTTAAAAGGAAAAAAAATATTTTAATAATAATCATTCAAAATGCTACCCAATATATATATTCTAGTGATTTATCTCCAGATGTGACAAAAATATTTTACCAAGAAGAGAGAGGGGGAAAGAATGACTTGGAAGCAATTTTACTTTTCCGAAAGCTTCTTTTTTATTATGTGAAGTTTTTTTCCATATCCATGGATGGTAGGACAGCAGGACAAGGAAATGAAGTGCTTTGCTCCCTCCAATAACTCTTCTTCCTCCCTCTTTTTCTTTCTTTTTCCTTGCTCCATGGTGATCTGGCCAATTTTAAACACATGGCACTCTTTCATTAGATTGTGGTAACAAATCATAATTTTAATGGGATGAACTTTTAATGGAGAAATCAAAACAATAAATTGAGAATTTTTTTTCCCATAAATTGAGAAAATAAATGAGGAATTTGCACCAGCTCATACAGTTGAGAAAAATGGTGCCCGGTTATATAAGGCATGGAAAAAGAAAATTTCTCAATTTAATGTTTTCCTATTTTGTCACTTAAAATTTTCTCCCATTTAAAACTGAATAATGTTAGAAGTATTTTTTAATTTACTAGCAAATATATTATTTACATATATTTTATTATTTGATTAGTTAACATATTATTTTAATGTAAATATAAATAAATAAATTTTAAAAAATATAATTATAATTAAATTTAAATTAATTAAATATTAATATATATAAATAATATATTTATTGACAAACTAAATTCTACCTCTGACAAATTTTTGTCCAGTTCAATGCTTTCATTTGTTTTCCATTTTTCTATGTAAAAATTCATTTCACAGGATTTTTCTCCGTACATCTTCAAAGAAATAAAAAGCTTTATTATTAAAAAAATAAAAAAAAGTCTACATGTAGCTGGATTATAGTTCCAGAAATTATATAGTTAGTGAGTCAAATTTAGACGTTTTTTCAACTTAGTAGGAGTCCACATTGGAGGCCCATGTCACTGGAAACTCTTTCTTCCTCATGCGGTAGCAACGGAGATGAGCACTTGAGTCCAAATGGAGCTACTAAGATTCGAACTTCAACTCCCATACTCACAGATGTAAAAACTCAGCTGGTTCCTACCACTGAGCTACACCTTCAACTGCTATTATTTTTTTTTCTGGTGAACCAAATAAAAGCCTCAATTATAAGGAAAATCAATTACCATCCTATCAACTTTAATGTGACTATTAAAACCAAAAAATAAAATAAAATGAAATTCAATGCCACTGAATTTGCACCGTTTTGGCTCAATTTTCTTTTTTTGCCCAATTTTTTTGTGAGTATGAATATTGTCCACTATACCTACTTTTTTAAAGGTGTGGGAAATGAGTCTAATTTTTTTAAGGGTATTTTAAATTTTTTTTTATACTTAATAGTTTGGTGCACTAATTTTCTCACTGTATAAAGATTATTATTTGCAAGTTTTTAAATTAGAGAAGAATGAGATATTATTTGAAAGATCAGTGTATATCACACAATGGACGCACTTTTAGCTTAGCTCAAGCTTAATCCTCTTAGAGACCTTAAGCGAAAAAAGAAAAAGAAAAAAAAAAGAAAACCTATATTTTAATTTATCTTATATAATCTTTGAAAACAAATAATAAAGAAAATAAAAATAAATATTGTGATTTTGATAAATATTGGAAAGATATATTATCTACAAATAAAATAATCATATATTTAATGTAATTAAACATTTATTGGTTTCAAAAATTGTTAAAATTAGTATTAAATATTTATCTAGTCTAAATTATTTACCTTAATTGTTGATTAATATTGTATTTTTATTTTGATACTTAAAAGATATTGACAAATCATTTTAACACATAATTATTGTTGGTTTTTTGTAATTAGCGTAACAGTTGCCACTTACAAATTTATGTATTGAATAAATTAATTAGTTTTTATTTATTTTAATTGTTTTGATTTCAGTTTTATTTTTTGTTTACTATATATATGTATATACTTTTGAGGTTTTAGATAAGAGAAAAACATAAGAATGTATTTTTTGGTTTTTAGAGAAAGTATAGTTACAGTAAAAATAAAAAATGGTGATATAGTTTCAAGTTCGAAGATAAATTTTTTGTGGTGCTAAAATCAAAAATTTAGAATGTCTATTGTATTTTGGGAGACGATCGTTAACAAACTATTCGCACCAGTGAAGACGAAATCGTTCTTAAAGAAACTGTAGTATTACACAGATTTCAGACTATTAACAAAGACATTATATACATATTTTGTATTTTATTATATATGTATTAAACTAAATTTAATTTATTAATTTGTAATATATAAATTTATAAATATGTTGATTACTGTTTAGTTTATTTACAATTAGATGTGTATATACAAATACCTATATAAATAAAAATATGAGGGCCTTGACCATCTGGGGGGCCCTAGGCCGCCCGCCTTGGTGGCCTTATTCCAAAACCAACCCTGTTCACTTCGATGATGTTCCATTATAAATCTTATATGTATTTAGAAAAAAAAAAGAAAAAGAAAAAAAGTTCGCTCTCCTCATTAAGAATAGGTTTAATCCATTAGATAAATATAATATAAATTATATGCTAAACTTAGAAAAAATAGATACTTACTATGGAATCTGGATTGTTTATGTTTGAGACCAAACATTTTATATATTACCAAAAAAAAGAGACCAAACATTTTAAAGCCCAAAACATCGAATTCAAAGCTTCAATGACCTTTCCAAACCAATTTCAATTTGGCCACTTGTGACTTGTAAAGAGTAGCTATTGGTCATCACGATAAGCAGCAGAGGACCATAGCCCGAACATGAAAATTAGAACCCTAGCAGCCTAGCTTGTATAACAAAACATTTGATAGATTACCAAAACCAAAACATTTGATAAATAACTCTATTTTTATTTGTATCTTTTCTTAAGTTGTTTATATGGCTTTTAATTTAGTTATCTAACACTTTCTAAGCGAGTGATGTAGAGAGTAAAGTAATAAGATTCTTTTTAGCAATTTGATCATATATGAATTATCATTTCCTGGCTATTCATAAAAAAAAAAAAAAAATATCATTTCCTAGCTCTTTCTCCTAGTTATAGCTTTGTTGTTATTTTGTTTCTTGCTTTTGTTTTTGTTTTTTTCCTATCCAATACGGAATAATTCAAGCCTTTTATATATTTTTTAGGATTCCTAAGTTTAACTAATGTAGAACTTTATATGCATATCTCTAACACATGGATTCAATTTTGATTAAAAACAATGAATTGTTGTTGGGCACTTTAAAACTTCTTTATGCACCTGTCAAGATTCAACTCACTTGCCAAAGGTTATTAACATAGCATCTCTGTTTTTGGGCTTTCTTGTTTTGTTTTTTGTTTTTTTTGTTTTTGTTTTTCTATATAAATTTGTTTGCTTGTTTGTTGTGTCCTTTATTTATTTATTTAAATATTAATCAGTTGTAAGTTGTTAGAATAGTTTCTGGATTTCAGAAATGTGTAATAAATATTACTCTATAAACTTCTGTGATCAATAAAAAGCATACATCAGAAATGTGTAATAAATATTCTCCCTTCCTTTTTTGTATTTTTCTGATTTTCCTCTTTGCCAAACACTAGAATTCTTGCTGCCACAGCAACCACTGGGTATTGACATGAATGGCACTGTAAGGCTTGTAGATCAGAGGACTGATCAGCAAGTCCACCAAACTGTGTAGACCAAAAAGCATACACCCAGATTAATAATTTGTATCTCCAACCAAAAGATGAAAGGTCATCGTTTGCAAGAAACTATGTCTAGAAAAGCGCTCGAAATGGGCTAAAAGCACTTTCTATAGTGAATGGTAAAAATGAAATCTAAAAGTTATTATCATTGATTTTCTTATCCATGGAAATCACTTCCAGGTGGAGTCGTTTCCCAAATAGTAAGTTAGAGGTGTGCAAACAATGTCTCACACTGGCTAAACTTGAAGATGTTAAATTAAAAAGTTTGAATCACTCACCCTATTAGAGAAAAATACGTCCATAAGAAAGAAGTATATGCCCTCTCTCTCACATGCATGGTGGATCGATGAATGTGAGAGAAGAACGTGTATGGTCATCCCACTAAATGTTTTATCCGTTTACCATGCAATGAAGCTACATGGTTTACTTCTCTTCCACTTGCCTTAGTTGTATCTCTGCTGTCCTTTTTATTTTTATTTTGTTCTAGTTCTGTTGGATTATTTTCCATCAAAAAAGAAACAAGAATAAAAAAAGAAAAAAGGCTTAATTGTTCCATTTACATGCATTTTATTTATTACTATTTGAACAAACTTTATTATTGTGATCGACTATGAATTATTACCATCCCAATTAGACACAATGTTATTTGCATAACTTAGCCTCTTCTGGTAGTTGAATTATTTCAGCTCCCAACAGAGAAGCAAAAGTGGATGACCTGAACATACAATCAGACACTTACTTTGAAACCAAGAATTAAGTTTTCTACACCCAAAACTTGTCCTACAGATAAAGGAAAAGCCTCAATAATAGATGGCAAAGCATCAATTGGTCTTAGAGTGAATCGCCTAAACCCGGCCTCATTGAGGACATATTCCCATTCTTTCAATGTCCTCTCTTTGCCTGTATTAGTATGTACCATAATAATCATATATGTCAAGCATCAGCCTCCCATTATTTAGCTTGTCTTCTTTCTGATCATCTTTTTCAATCACTGCTTCTATGATTAATTATTACCTAATCACCTTTGTCATCTGAAATAACTTCTCTACACTTCTTTAGTATGCGTACACATTACTCATCATCTCCTCAATCATGAAGAACCAAGTTTGCAACAACCAAAAAAAAAACAAATAAAATCAGCCAAAATATAATAATATACGGAGCTAGAGAGATTAAGGGTATGATTGAATCAAAATTAATTTATAAGGAAAACAGAGTTTTCTTTGCATATCATGGGACCAAAAAAAAAGAAAAAAAAAAGAGATATACTAATTAACCATGAGAAAAGCAACACAAACCTTGGGAATAAAATCAAACATGTCATCTACAACATTCTCAACACGATCAATCTTCTGCATCACACAAACAACATGATCAAGGAAGATCAAAATTGATGCCTCGAATCCATGGAAAAGCCTTCACCAACAATCCCAGAGCAGTTCTATTTCCGCCACTCACATTCATCGTAGCAAAGCAGCCCATTCCTTCGTTGTAAAGCTGGGTGTGAGTAGGATTGGCCTTTGTGTAGCTCGATGGCAGATTTCGCCACTGCCATTTCTACAAACCCAAATATACGTATTTCCAAATTTCTACTTTGGTCTGCTTTTCATCTACCACTTCTTGAGTATTTGTGTTTTTGTTAGCAATGTGTGTGTATGTGATGGGATGCAATTTATATATATTTTAGATACTTTAATACTTGATTTGAGTATGTTTTAGTCACTTAAAATGGATTAATTTATATTTTTCTATGTTTTAGGTGGATTTGAGTTTAAAGAGATGAAAAATGAAGAAACAATGGCAAAATCGTAATTAAATAGAAAAATGAAAAAGCAGTGGCAAAACCGTAATTAAGTAGACATTGGCAGCAAGGCAGTGCAGCCCAGGTGCATGCCCAGTGTCACGGACTTGTTTTTCGACCCTTCAAGCTGTGCGGCCTTAGTTGCTATTCCGACCCTTCGTATTGCAACTAAGTAAGCATTTTTTCCTACAAATAAGAGAAAGCTAAGCAAGCAAGAAGAACACAAGAGTTTGGGAGAATGAAAGTATATGGCTTGAAATAAAAGCTTTACAACTCTTGAATGTTTGAATGTTTTTTTTTTGGATTTCCAGGATTCTAGGATGGTTTGGCCAAATGAAGCATCCACCTATTTATAGGCAACTAAAAATAATCCTACGGCTAAAATGATTTAATCCTACGGTGGAGAATGAGTCTCTAGAATTCTCCACATAAATATCTAAAATATTTACACATTTTACGAAGCTAGAGTTCTCCAAAGGTTCCTAGAGAATTCCACACATGTCTAGTTGCATGGAAAGCGTAGAGTTATCCATAAGCTTCTAGAAGGTTCCACACATCTCTAGAGAACTTTTGAATTCTCCATGACCTTCTAGAATGTTCCACACAATTCTAGAGAACTCTTGAGTTTTCCATAGGTTTCTAGAATATCCTACTCAACTTTAGAAAACTTTGAATTCCTCCATAAGCTTCTAGAGAATTCTTGACTTTTCCCAAAGTGTGGAGAATGCTCACCAAGTGTTCGATGAAATGCCAAGCTTACGTCGCCCACCAAATGTTCGACGAAATGCCAAGCTCATGACGTTCTCCCCTACCTATTCCGTCGACGCCCTGGTCAAGCTTTCTTGTTGGAACCGCTTGATGTGATCCTCGAGTTGCCATGATGCATTTGCATGTTCCTAACTTGCTTCTCCGCAAGTCTCCTCTTTGCACCGGGTGGAGACATACGATATGGTGCTCTCACAGTGGGTTTGGCACCGGGCTTCGACTTGATTTGATGATCCAACTTCCTCATAGGTGGAAGTTTCTTGGGCAGCTCGGGTGGCATAACATTCTTGAACTCCTTGGGAACTTGGCTCTCCTCCTTCGATATCTTCATTGGAGTAGCCTCACCTTTGCCCTCGCAAAGTGTAGTTGGATGAACGTCCTCTCCATTCTCGATCCCTTCCTCGAGTTGAAGGGCGAAGAGATGCTTGGTTGTGCTTGGTTTACCCACCGTTGGGATCATACATGGACCTCTCTCCAATATGCAAACGGTATTGTAGCGAGGGAGTGGGATGACATTGAATTGTCTAAGGAATTCCATTCCAAGCACTATGTTGAAATCATCCATGGAAGCAATAGAAAAGTTAACTTTACCTCGCCAAGTGCCGAGATGTAGCTCGACATTGCGAGCTAAGCCATCCACAGGCTTCGCTTCGGCGTTGACAGTCTTCAACCGCCCTTGCCCCTTCTCAAGCTTGAGGCTAAGCCTCATGGCCTCTTCCTTCTTGATGAAGTTGTGGGACACGCCGGTGTCCACTATGACTTTGGCATCCTTGCCGTTGATGTGCACCGCCACGTACATGAGAGATTTATCATTGGTGTTGTGAGTGGGAACGTGACTAGCTTTTAAAGAGTTGAGGAGTTGTAAACCACCCAGTTGTGGTTGCACTTGAGTTTCCCTCTCCTCAAGCATGGCGTTTAAAGACTTCCTCTTTGGACATTCTCTTGCCCAATGTGGCCCATCACATAAGAAGCAATTTGCCTTTGGCTTTATCTCAGACTTGCTACCTCTCTTGCCATCTTTGTTGAATGGTGGCTTCTTATACTCCTTATTTTGGTGAGATTTATTGAACTTGGCTCCCCCACCATTAGCAAAGTTAGGTTTGGGCTTAGAGTTGGAGGACTCACCTCGTTTGTAATCCATGAGTGTTTCGGCGATGGTAAGTGTGGTGGAGACATCTTGTAGTTCCCTCCTTTGTAATTCCTTTGATGCCCATGGTTGAAGCCCATCCATAAAGTTGAAGAGAAGATCATCTTCGCTCATGTTAGGAATTTGGAGCATTAGTCCGGAGAACTCTTCCATGTAATCTCGAATGGATTTTGTGTGCTTCAACTCCTTTATTCGCTTTCTAGCTTCATGCACCACATTCTCAGGGTAGAATTGCCTCTTTAGCTCACTTTTTAACTCTTCCCAAGAGTTGATGGTGCAAGTTCCTTTCTTAATTTCTTCATATTTTCTACGCCACCAAGTAGCCATAAAGTTAGTTAAGTATAAGGTAGCGGTGTTTACCTTTTGCCTTCGTCTTGGAAGTCCAAGGCTTTGAAGTATTGCTCCATGTGCCACATATAATGGTCGAGCTCCCTCGCATCCCTTATGCGGCTAAACTCCTTGGGTTTGGGAGCATCCACCCTTGGAGTATACACCACTTGTGTGGGGATGGCACTAGTTGCAGCCCTCTTGCAAAGTGCCCAATCCGCACGAGTCTCTTCCAAACTTTTCTTGAACTCTTCCATTTGTGCTTGCATGTGGGCCATGAACTCAAGCACCCTTGCTTGAAATGCTCGATTCTCTTGCCACGCCTCGGCGTTAGACTCATTCGTGCTTTGCATAGACCCACGAAGCTCCTCCATTTGGTCATCCATACGACCATCAAGCATCTATAAGCTTTGCTCCAACAGATCGAGCCTATCCATTGCGTCGTCCACGGCTAACTCCACCTTAACCACTTGGGTTTCCATGGAGCTAATGATGTCCCTCGACTTTGAGCACCCATGCCCTTTCTTCGAAGCACAGGGGTCGACCTCTCTTCCTCGTTCATCTCCCACGACTTCGGATGATGCTATCATCCTCTTAAGCTTGTTGCTAGCTCTTCACGAACCTGGCTTTGATACTAATTGTCACAGACTTGTTTTTCGACCCTTCAAGCCGTGCGGCCTTAGTTGCTATTCTGACTCTTTGTGTTGCAACTAAGTAAGCCTTTTTGCCTACAAAGAAGAGAAAGCTAAGCAAGCAAGTAGAACACAAGAGTTTGGAAGAATGAAATTATATTGCTTGAAAGAAAAGCTTTACAACTCTTGAATGCTTGAATGTTTTTTTTTTTATGGATTTTAAGGATTCTATGATGGTTTGGCCAAATGAGGCCTCCACCTATTTATAGGCAACTAAAAATAATCATACGGCTATAAATGATTTAATCTTACGGTGGAGAATGAGTCTTTAGAATTCTCCACATAAATATTTAAGATATTTACACGTTTTACGAAGCTAGAGTTCTCCAAAGGTTTATAGAGAATTCCACACATGTCTAGTTGCATGGAAAGCCTAGAGTTATCCATAAGCTTCTAGAAGGTTCCACACATCTCTAGAGAACTCTTGAATTCTCCATAACCTTCTAGAATGTTCCACACAATTCTAGAGAACTCTTGAGTTTTCCATATGCTTCTAGAATATTCTACTCAACTTTAAAGAACTTTGGATTCCTCCATAAGCTTCTAGAGAATTCTTGACTTATCCCAAAGTGTGGAGAATGCTCACCAAGTGTTCGATGAAATGCCAAGCTTTTGTCGCCCACCAAATGTTCAACGAAATGCCAAGCTCGTGACATTAGGTGCCTGGATGGGCACGAATTTGAGCGTTTAGACTCGTTTTTGTGACTTTTTAGCCCTAGGTTAGTATAAATATGTTTTATGATTGTTGTAAAGGGGGCAGCAGTTTTTAGAGCAAAAACAACGAAAAGAGAGATTTCTAACAACTATGAGTAACTAAATCTTTCTCTTGGGTAGGAGTATCATTCAATACTAAAGTACAAGGTGCGAGACTTGGTTTATAAGTTTTAATTCAAGTTTAATTATTCAATTTGTGTTCTTCCAATTTATTTGTTTATCATTCAATTCTCTTGTGTTTATAATTTGGATCCATTATAATTATTTGTGGATTGGGTATTTGCTAATTAGGAATTCAATCGTATTGAATATTCTATGTTTAGTAGCACTTTGATTTTAATAATTACATGTTAAGCTTTTGTTAATTTCTTAGGAGAACACAAGATAGATTAAAATTTTACAACGTTTGTAGGACTTGTTTATTGTTGGGTGATCTTGTTCTTAATGCTTGTCTGACTTGATTTATATCACATTGATTCTAGGTATTTCAGAATTAGGATTAGTTTATAATCGTATCTGAACTAATTAATTGTTTCTGATTTAGAATAAAATTGGCCGTGTTATTTTATTTAACCCATCATTGAATGATTATTGAGAATATATTTATGTTTGTAATCACCTGTTCTTTAGTAATTGAAGATACTCTGACCCAAGGTTTTCTCTAATTGTTATTTCCAAAATTTTTAAATTGCTTTTTTTAATATTTGAATTTGCAAACATAAAATCTCCCATTTGTCTTTTTAATTTTGCTTTAATTGGAATAGAAATAGTTTGATCATCAATCTCTGTGGAATCGACTTGAACTTGCCGCTACTACTGTAGTGTTTAAATTCAGTAATTAATTTTGGTGTTTACGACACGCATCAGTATGCTCCATTAGACAACCAATTATAATATTGCATGTTACGTACACACCTTGTTATCCATAATAGGCAAATAGACTGCTAAGCGCTTAATAGTTTATCCAATTGAAGACAACATATGATTTATAAATGAGGAAAGATCTCCAAATTAATAGTAAAATGGTACTAGGATAATTTGATTCTTAACATTCTTGCAACATTAATAAATTAATAGAATGTTTTTGTTATTCCCCCAAATTGGTGTCCTGAAATCTGTATCAAAATGTTTGTGGGGGGCAGATTTTATTTTATATATTATATTTTGTCGAGAGCGTTAATAATGTATAATAGATCAACAATGGACAACATGGAATTGGAGGCATATAAGATTTGCGTTAGTTAGGCAAATCATATGAGTTTTCGAATTCTTATTTTATTAATCTTACTTTTCTTTCTTTATCCACCACTATCAATACTACAATAAAAATGCAAATAGGAGATGCAAAAACGGCATCGTAAATTGTAAACGACGACCTAAATTATTGTGTCGCGAATTTTACAAAATAGCGACGCATAAAAATTGTCGTACTTTTTATTTTTCGCAATGAATTTCTGTTGTGAAAAACACCTCAATTGGTGACGCAATGTGTCTCCAATTGAGGTGTTTTTGGTGACAAAAATTTGTCGAAATATTAGATCAGAAAATGTTCTTTAATTTACGATGCAGTGTGTTGCTAAATATTCTTTATTTAGCGACAAAGATTGTCGTTGTTGGGCACCTTTTAGTGACAATTATCATCAATATTGGCTTGATTCTATTTTCGTCATTGAAGTTATTTTTTAATTCAGTTTAATTTAATTAATTTAAATTTATAATTTATTAATTCAAATTAATAATTTTAAATTTAAAAACTATTATATTTTAGGATCTCAATTAATAATAAATAATCTATTACAAATTATTGATTTATTAAAGAATCAATTACTCAATAAATTTATTTTGTAAATTAATTGTACATAATACAAACATCCAAAAATATATAAATAATACTTACAACAAAATCTCATACAATAACATTTTTTCAAGCACATCAAAAACATAAAAACATAAAATAAAAATAAAAACAATATATAAAAAAACTTGAATTCTTGGAGGATTGCTTGGGTTCGCGATGACAGAATAACAATGATGAAAATGAGTCGCAACAATGAAAAGGAGCCGCAACTATGGAAGATGAAGATGAAATGAACAAAGAAATGCATAAATGAGTGTTAGAGATTTATGGTTATTGTTCAAAAAAACAGTAAAAAAATAAAGAAGAAACTTACATGCTCAGATGACTCCATCGAAGTCGCAGTGATGGAAGATGAAAAGGATTCGCAACAATGGAAGATGAAGATGAAATGCACAAAAAAGTACACTAATGAGTGTCAGAGATTTATTGTTCTTGTTTAGAAAAATAGTAAGAAAATAAAGAGAAAACTTACATGCTTGGAATGCTACTTCAAACTTTCGGTCATGGAAGATGAAAATGAAGTTGGAGTATACTAATTTAAATAAAGAATTTGAATTCCAAAAGATAGAAAAATATGAAAAAAAAATCAAAATTCGCGCTTATTATTTCAACAATAGCGACACATAGAGTACTTACGGCGTCATCTATTGTTAAAAAAAAAAATAGAGAAGTATTTTTTTTTCATTTAATATCAAATGTTAATTTAAATTTTTTAACCTTAAAAATTAAATTGGTAGGTGCGTGCGGTAAAATTATTTCAAATATTTTTCAATTTTTTTCTAACATTAATTTATTTTGTAAAATTGATTTCTTAAAATAATTTAAATATTAATTTTTTAAATTAACTTAAATTATTCAATTTAGTAAGCTAAATTAATCTAAAAATTTAAAAACTAATTCTTTTGAAAAATATTAATTAATATTAAAAATTTATATTTCGCTAAAAGTCTAATCTATTTTTTTTAATTTTTTTGAAATTAATTTATTAAGTTAATTTAGGTTTTAAATATCAAATGTTAATATAGTAACTTAATTTAAATTATTAATTGAAAATAAATGTAACATAAGATGATAATAGTGTTTGAAGTTGATAGTTGCATGTTGTAAAATTATTAGAAATAAGTTTCAATTCTTTTTTCTAATTTTTTTTATTTACTTATATTAATTTGTTAAGACAATTAAAATTTTTATTTAGTAAACTAATTTAAATTATTAATTTAGTAAGATTAATTTTTAAGTTTTAAAAAATAATTGTTTTGATAAATTTTAATTTAAGTAAAAAAAAATAAAGAAATGACAATTAGCAATGTACTGCATTTCTAAAATGTATTTTTAGCAACGCTGTGCATCCTTAAAAATTAAACTTAGCAACCAAGTCTAGTATATTTTTTTTTAATTTTTGAATTTAATTTATTAAATTAATTTAAGTTTTAAATATCAAATATTAATATAGTAATCTAACATAAATTATTAATTTAAAATAATAATAACATGAGATGAAAATGGTGTTAAAGTTGATAGTTGCGTGTGATAAAATTATTTGAAATAATTTTCAATATTTTTTTCTAAAATTTATTTATTTAAATTAATTTGTTAAGACAATTTAAATTATAAATTTATTAAACTAATTTAAATCATTAATTTATTAAGATAGATTAATTTTTAAATTTTAAAAAATAATTATTTTGATAAATTTTAATTAATGTAAAAAATATAAAAAAATGACAATTAGCAATGCACTAGATCTCTAAAAAGTACTTTTAGCGACGCACTGTGTCATTAAAAAATATTTTTAACAATGTGCTAATTCTTTAAATAGTACTTTCAGTGACGCACTGCTTTCGTCGCTCAAAATCTAGTGTATTTTTTTGAAGTTTTTTTTTAATTAATTTATTAAATTAATTTATGTTATAAATATCAAATATTAATATAATAATCTAACTTAAATTATTAATTTAAAAAAATAATAACATGAGATGAAAATTGTAATTAAAGTTAGTAGGTGCATATGGTAAAATTGTATAAAATAATTTCCTATTCTTTTTTCTAACATTAATTTATTTTTTAAAATTATTAATTTCTTAAGATAATTAAAATTAATAATTTTTAAACTAACTTAAATTATTCAATTTAGTAAGCTAAATTAATCTAAAAAGTTAAAAAATAATTATTTTAAAATTTCATTAAGGGACACTTTGCGTCACTAAAAAGTATCTTTAGCGATGTAGCTGGGTCGCTAAAAGTCTAATATATATTTTTAATATTTTTGAAATTAATTTATTAAGTTATTTTAAATTTTAAATATCAAATGTTAATATAATAATCTAACTTAAATTATTAATTTAAAATAATAGTAACATGTGATGAAAATGGTGTTGAAGTTGATTGGTGTGTGTGGTAAAATTATTAGAAATAATTTTCAATTCATTTTTTAAAAATTTATTTATTTAAATAAATTTATTAAGACAATTAAAATTATTAATTTATTAAAATAATTTAATTTATTAATTTATTAAGATCGATTAGTTTTTAAGTTTTAAAAAATAATTATTTTGATAAATTTTAATTAAAGTAAAAAATATAAAGAAATGACAATTAGCGATGTGCTGCGTTACTAAAAGCCTATTATATTTTTTTGAAGTTTTTTGAAATTAATTTATGTTATAAATATCAAATATTAATATGGTAATCTAATTTAAATTATTAGTTTAAAATAATAATGAAATGAGATGAAAATTGTGATTAAAGTTGGTAGGTGCTATGGTAAAATTGTTTAAAATAATTTTCTATTCTTTTTTCTTATATTAATTTAGTTTTAAAAATATTAATTTTTTAAGATAATTTAAATTATTAATCTTTTAAACTAACTTAAATTATTCAATTTAGTAAGCTAAATTAATCTAAAAATTTAAGAAATAATTATTTTGAAAATTGTGGTAAGTGTGAATTAATTTTTAGTACGTGTGAATTAAATCCTGAGACATCATGTTTGTCTCAATCAGCGACACACAAACTGCAGCTGTTGCTAATTTTCCCTCATTAACGATGTTAGTGTCGCCTTTTAACCTTCATTGGCGACACCTGCATCTCCTTTTTCACATTAGCGACACAAACTTTATGTGTTGCTAATTTTCACTCATTAGTTACGCATGTATCGTCTTTAACCTATTATTAACAACACATGCGTCGCCTTTGACCTAGTATAAGTGACACATGCATCATTTTTTTCCAAATTAGAGACACAAAATACATGTGTTGCCTTTTATCCATTATTGGGGACATATGTGTTGCATGCTTTCACAAATTACGTTTCACACCTAATTATTTAGCGACACTTTATATTCTTGTTTCACGAATGGTTTTTGTCGCTTACAGTTTTACCAACAAATGCATAACATTTGTCACGAAAAGTATTTTTGGTGTTGCTAATAAAATTCTGTGCCTAATTATTTAGCGACATTTTAAGTTCTTGTGTCGCAGATGATTTTTAGCAAACAGATTTTTCGCAATATATACTGAATATGTGTTGTTAAATGTATTTGGTGAGCAGATTTTTCACAGCAGTTGTTGAATGCGTGTCGCTGAATGTATTTGGCACCACTGACAAAATAATTTAGGGATGGTATTTTGTCGTCTTTTTGTTACAATAACGACAACGCAATAATTTTGTATCAAAAATTAATTTTTTGTCACGCAATTTTTGTTATATGTCGCGCATTTAGTGTCGTGGATCCACACTTTTAGAGTAGTGCAAAATGATATATTTCTATACACGTGGGCCATAGACACTACAATTGACAAGACCCGCACTACTCAAGTCCTGCCTACAAGACTTAATCACCTTGATTAAGTCCCTAAGCAGTCAACAACTAATGATTAACAGTTCCACAGCCCAAACTCTTAAATGCCAGAAATTTTAATGAAAATTTCAGCAGAATTTATATGTATTTATAACATTCCCCAAATTATTTACATGTACTTGCACGTCCAGACAATATTTCACAACAATCTAGTAATTTCTGAGAAATACAACCATATACATAATCTCCATGACATATATATTAAAATTTGATTACACAATATATCTCTAGCATATTATAGTTTGCTACTCAACTAACATATAAACTTGCACAATCTAACTATGCCACTACTGAGTGAGTAGAAACTAAATAGGAAAATAATATTTTTTTCCATACATAATGTATATAAAAATTGGTTTGTGAATGCATTCTCGTTGGAAAGTAGTTCATCTTCCAAATTTCTAAAATATTCATATTTTTATATGTATATATATATATATTTAACACAATTAACATATTTGTTTATGTCAAAATNATAATTAATATATTTGTTTATGTCAAAATGTCTTGAAATATAAAACAGCACACACAATCAATACAACCAAATATATGAGGCACGTTTAGTGAAAAGCCACATAACATATATATACGAACACATCATATATATACCAGGCGGGTAAGCTAACCATTAAATCCCCAGTGAAAAGCCACAGACATATATGTGAACAAATCATCATATACCGAGCGGGTAATAACCATTTCTGTGAAAATCATTGTCCCTTCATATATTCACACATATATGCAATTCATAATCTCAGCTTGGCGGCATAACTCATCGCACAAGCATAAATAATATGGCGGCATAAACCATCGCACAAGTATAAATAATCTTGTGGTATAAACCATCACCCAATCACTTGGCGGCATGAACCATCGCCCAAGTATATCCAATGTCAAACCTCCCTACCCGGTGGCATAATCATCGCCCAAGTAGTCACAAACCTTGTTACACCCTACTCGGCGGCATACTTATCGCCTAAGTAGTCACCACATAGGTGCCATGCATTTATGAATTCACACAAAATAATCACATTCATAAATACTTACTTTAAATTCATAATTAAAGCATTCTTTTAAACATATAAATATGTATGTATTTATTCCAAAAGAAATAACAATGATATATATATATATATATATATATCAATCTATATATATATATACTTGTAAAAATTATTTAATCACAAAATATATTTCTTAATCATATAACCTTTGAATATATTGCAAAACCATAAAATATATGTATATATTCATGCATTTACATATATATATATATATATATTTATATATGTGTTCCCACTAACAGAAACGCCACGTTGACGTCTATCCATGGTTGGTCGCTCATTGTCGTTTGACCGGAGTAGTTCATTCCTCTAGTAATACAATAAAATAATATTACCAAATATTTCATTACCGTAATGTAAAGTAAAACCCTCTTTTTATTACCTATTTTCATACATATGCAATTTTTCCCTAATAACATAGGTTTATTAATTATATTTTTACCCAAATGATTTTTAGAGGTTAATACCTAAATTTTTATTCTTAATTTTTGTCACAATTAATTTTCCAACTAAATTTATATCATCAACCATTTAAATTTTCCAATTAAAATTATTATCTCTCAACCAAATATAAAATCAAACTTCACAATTCCTCTATATTTCTTAATTATAATTTATTACATTAACTACAATCACAATTCCTAATCTACCATCATCATTTCATCAAAACACATTCCAAACACTCACAAATTTCTCTAAATTTCTCTAAATTTTCATTCTCGAACTCTATACTACAATGCTTATCATTATACAATGTAATTAAGCATAGGAAACATAATTTACCTTCAATTGGAGCCAAAATTTCACACTTTCTCTAAAAATCCAAAAATTCTCTTTGTATCCTTTTTGTCAAATCTTTAACCTAGCTCACTAATCTTTAATTCCAACACTTGGGTTTTGTAAAGAAGTGAGAAAGGAAGCTTTTGGTACAAAGATTCCGGCGAGAGGTGGCCGGAATCTTTCAATTTCCGGTTAGAAGGAAATTCGGTAAATATCCAAAAACTCAAGCTTATGGTGGTTTTCGGTTAAAACAAACCTCACCAAGGTGTTTAGAAGGCTCTAAAACATATAAATAACCTATTTCTAAGCTTGATTTGGAAGAGATTGAAGATATACAAATTTTTTTTTCTCAAAAATGGTGGTCGGCACTCATAGAGGTGGAGGAAAGTTGGTCTCTGCATGAAGAAGGGCTGGAGGCTTAATTCCAATTTTTGCCCAAAACTTCCAAGTTTGCCCTTCACCCAATAACACCTAGTCATTTAAATTCAAGGGCAAAACGGTCTTTTACTAATTTTCATTTTATTCTGATTTATTCACTTATTCATCATTTTTATTTTTTTTATTTTCACTTTTATTTTTCTTCTTAAACTAACTCTAATTAAATATACTAATTCACAAATTAAAATTCTAAATTTTTATTTCTTTTAAATTAAATTTTAAAACTAACAATATTTATTTCACTAATAATTATTTTTCTTATCCTAGCATTAGTGTAATTAATTATATTATTAAACATAATTAACTCTAATTACTTTGTTAATCACTACTTAAGTTTTAGGATGTTAGAACAATCAACTCCCATATATCCAAACATTGCGATTTAGAAATTTATCATTTTTTTAACATTTTTTTAATAAAAAATAATAAATTGTATAAACATTTTAAATGTTTTGCAAATGGAGCGTGACATATATATATATATATATATAGTTTATATAATATATAAATTATATAATTTATAATAAATCTATAATATATCTGCATATACACGCCCATGTTAAATAGCAGTTAGGAAAAAAAGCTCAATTTGCATATATACTATTATTTTTATTATAGTGAAAAGGGAGTTTGAACTAAAGAGGAGGTGAAAAACTTCGGTAGGACAGTCGCACCAGCTGAGGTGGTGCGACCTACCAACTACAAGTTGCCATCTGTCATATTAATGAAAATGTTAACTTTTTTATTTGGTTACTTTTTCTTCTCGTTTTCTTTCTTCCCCTCCGTAATTTAGACTTCTTCTATTTTTCTTTTTCACAGATTCAGTCTTCTAAATTTTTATTCAAATTTTTTTCGTCTTTCAATTCTAATAACGTTCATTCCTAAACTTGATCACATACATCTAAAAACTGTAAACTAAATAAAGCTCCAGCTATGGTTCGAACTGTTTAATTTATTTATTTTTGTCAAAATGCTGCTGAAAAAAGAAGAAGAAAATGTCTAAATTTGTATGTGAAAAAACAATTAAGAGAATAAAAAAGGAGATTTGTCCAGATTCAAAAGCAAGTTACAAAAATAAAATAATTTTTTACTTTTTTAGTTAATAGGATTGCAATATGCCCAAAAAGCCCAAAAAAAGGAGATCTACAGATGAACATCACCTCCCAATCTTTCATTGATAGCTGTTGGTGTAATATGGAAAGTTACAGAGGAAGATTTAGTTAGTTTCATAGTTGGTTAGCTATTTAGTTAATCACGTGTCAGATTTGTAGTTAGTTGGTTAGCTGGTTGATTTGCTGTCATTTTTCATTTTGGTTATTTACACCGACTGTATAATTATGCCACATATATAGATATATATATATATATATCTGCATTGGGCTTCTTTGTATGTAACAGAATTCATTCCATGAATTTAGTCATCTTTTACACAAAGCTTTCTTTCATGCTTTCCTATGAAGCTCAACGCTTGGTTTGCAAGTAACCAAAGTTTAACATAGTATCAGAGTAGATTTCAGTTGTCGATCCATTCTTCATGCACTTATGGCCTTCAATCGCTTGAATTCACGGTTTGTTCTTGATTTTTACTGTGTTTCATAGTTTTTTTTTAGATCTAGCTTCTGCAAATAGATTCTTCATTTGTACGTTGTTTTCTATCTCTTCGATCAAAGTTTCTTATCTCATTTCTTTAATTGAAGATCAAGTTTTTTTATTTTTCTTTGGTACTATTTTCTGAACATATTGAAATTCATAGTATCAAATCATGTATGATCATATAGTTTAGAATTCTAACAATAATCAGGAAGTTGTTGTTATAGACTCCACACATGAATTTTATCTTCACAATGGAGATTTTCTAGGAATGAAATTAGTTACTAAAAACTTAGATGGAGACAATTACAGCCATTGGAGTAGGTCTATTATCATAGCCCTAAAAGCTAAAAACAAACTAGGCTTCATCAATGGGAAATGTGTAGAACCGAAAGATGACTCTCCTTTCCAAAGCTACTGGGAAAGATGCAACAATATGGTTATATCTTGGATGATACATGCAGTAAACAATGAAATTGCAGAAAGCATTGTATACTGTTCAATTGCAACTGAGATCTGGAAAGAGTTAGAACGACGATTTGGAAAATCAAACTTTGCAAAAGTCTTCTAAGTGCAAAGAAAATTGAGTTCTTTGAGTCAAGGTAATCTGGGAATTGCTGTTTAATTTACTAAATTTAAGTGATTATGGGATGAAGATAACTCTTTAACTGGAATTCCAAGCTGCACCTGTGGATCCGGACAGGCTTTTGCAAACTTGTTGGTAAGGCAACACATTATGCAATTCCTCATGGGCTTGAATGAGAGCTACAATGGCATTCGAGGAAACTTGCTCATGCTGCAACCTTTTCCTAACATGAACCAAATTTATAATATACTTTTGCAAGAAGAAAAACAAAGAGAACTTACAAATGTAGCACACATACTTTCAGACTCAGCAGCTTTTGCAAATCAAAATCGAGGATATGGAAACAACAATGGAGGGCAAAAGATTTTTCAAAAATCTAATCAAGTTAACAAAAGAAACTTGATTTGTTCTCATTGTAAAATACCATGTCATTCTGTAGAAACTTGCTACAAACTACATGGCTTTCCACCTGGTTTAAAATTTAACAAAACAAAGAAAGGTGCTGCTCACATGGTTACTAACTAGAATCAGTCATCTTTCAATGATGAAAATATGAACTCTTCAAATTCTCCAACATTGACTATGGAACAATACAACCAGCTACTCAGTATGCTCACAAAAGGAAATATCGATTCTTCAAAAAACAACAATCAAATGGATGCCAATTTTCCCAACTATTTTCTAGTAGGTACAAGTACTTGTTTCCTTTCTTCTAACATTAATCATGAATGGATCATAGATAATGGAACAACTGACCACATCACTCCTCACCTAAACTTTTTTCCTTCCCATGAACCAGTCTTAACTCCTAATTACATCACATTACCCATTGGTAAACAAGCTAGAGCTAGCCATATTGGCACCATAGTTTTGAATTCTAGCATTGTTAAAGTTTTGCATGTACCTGAATTTCAATTTAATCTTTTATTTGTACAGAAGTTAAGTTCTGATTTATCTACCAAAATTTCCTTTACTCCAACCATTTGTTTGATTCAGAACCATGCAAAGAACAAGGACATCGTCCTTGGTAAACAAAGTGGTGGGTTATACTTTGTTAATCAACATTTTTTCAAAACTTCTGGCTGTAGAAAATTTCCTTTGCATGCTGCTACCACCAAAATTCATTCAGCTTTCCCTTCTACTTCTCATTTCAATAATTCCATTGATACTTTTTGTACTTTCAATGCTTCTAAACAATTAAATAAGCCAGATTTATGGCATTATCGTTTAGGGCATTTATCCTTTGATACAATGAGATGTATACATGATATTTCTTGTAATATGCAATCTATTATTGTTTGCAAAGTTTGTCCATTTGCTAAAATGCATAGAAAGTCTTTTCCAATGAGTTCTATTCGCAGTTCTAGTATTTTTGAGTTGATTCATGTAGATGCTTGGGGACCCTTTCAATATGTCTCTTATAATGGTTACAAATATTTCTTAACCATTGTTGATGATTACTCGAGAGCCACTTGGACTCATTTTCTGTCACATAAGAGTAATTCACTTTCCATCTTAAAATCTTTTCTTTCATATGTTCAAACACAATTCCATGTTGGTGTCAAGATCATAAGAACAGACAATGCATTAGAGTTTAAAGATACTGCAGCCAATGCCTTTTATGAAACTTCAGGAATCATTCATCAAACTAGTTGTGTGGATACACCCCAATAAAATGGGGTGGTAGAGAGAAAACACAAACACCTTCTTGAAACAACTCGAGCCCTATATTTCCAATCTAAAGTACCTATATCTTATTTGAATGAGTGTGTTCTCACTGCCACATATCTCATAAACCGATTCCCATCTTCAATCTTAAACAACCTTACACCTCATGAGATTCTTTTTGGCCAAACAGCTAGCTATACACATTTAAAATCCTTTGGGTGTCTTTGTTTTGTTTCCACTTTAAAAAGACAAAGGCATAAATTTCAACCTTGAATAGCTCCTAGTGTTTTCCTTGGCTAAGCATATAACCAAAAGGCATATAAAGTTCTAAATCTTGAGACCAAGCAAGTTCTCAGTTCTAGAGATGTCACTTTCTTTGAGTCATGCTTCCCTTTTCATCATCTTGATTTTGATTCTTCTTCATCACTTCCTTTCCCTATCTCAGATTTCACTCAATTCATTTATCCTTCTGATTTTGATGTTTTTCCTTGTTCCCCACATAATTCTTCACTTCCTCATTCCACACCTTCTTTTTCTTCTTCTCCAAGTCATTCCCCTTCTTCTATTGTTTCTAGCCCACCACAACCTATTAAACAATCTACTCGTATCCATAAACCACCTGCATACTAACAATGTTATATTTGCACTAATGCCTCTGCGTCTTTATCTTCTAATCATGCACATTGGTGTAATCTGGTTTCTTTTGACCATTTGCCTCTTTCTTCTCAACAAATTATTAATCAACCTCTTGCTTATAATGAACCTTATTCTTATGCTTAAGCTTCTACTGATCCAAACTGGATTAATGCCATGATAAAGAAACTTGATGCTTTAACTACTAATCATACTTGGACTGCTGTTTCATTACCCAAGGGCAAGAAACCAATTGGCTGCAAATGGGTTTATCAAGTCAAATTAAAAGCTGATGGCAGCTTAGAACGGTATAAGACACGATTGGTGGCTAAGGGCTTTACACAACAAGAGGGTATTGATTTTTCTGAGACTTTTTCTCCTGTTTTGAAAATGTCTACCATTAGAACAATTATTGCAGTTGCTGCATCAAGAAATTAGGGATTGTTCAAATTGGATGTGAACAATGCTTTCCTACATGGTGAGCTAAATGAGGAAGTTTACATGAAGATGCCCCATGCTGTTCCTTATCCTGACAATAAGGTTTGTCATCTTCGAAAATCCTTATATGGTCTTAAACAAGCATCTCGCCAATGGTTTGCAAGACTTAGTGATGAGTTAAAGAATATGGGATATGTTCAATCAAAAAATGATTATTCTTTGTTTCTAAAGAAAGATAGTTATCACATCACTATCATTGCTGTTTATGTGGATGACATTCTTGTCACTGGTTCTAATCCTCTTGAGATTCAAACTATTAAAGCTCATCTTGATGCCACCTTTGGAATCAAGGACTTAGGTCGTCTCAACTACTTCTTGAGGTTTGAAAGTTTCCTATACCACAGGTGGGGTTGTTTTAACTCAACGAAAGTTTACTCTTGAGTTGCTTCAAGCTTATGCTGATGACAGCTGGTCTCTTGTGGTTACTCCTCTCCCTTTGAATCTCAAGCTTTCTCCTCACAATGGTATATTAATGGATGATCCTACTCTCTATCGCACGATCATTGGTAAGCTCAAATTTTTAACTCATACTCGACCTGACTTAAGCTATACCGTGCAACATTTGAGTCAGTTTATGCAAAGTCCTCGTGATGTGCATTATAAAGCCATTCTTCATGTTTTGAAGCATCTAAAAGGCACTATTGGCCAAGGCATTTTGTTAAAAGCTAGTTATACTTTGTCTTTGCAAGCTTTCACCGATTTTAATTGGGCTTCATGTCCTTTCACTCGACGATCTATTAGTTGTTATTTACTTTTGTTGGGAAATTCTCCTATTAGTTGGAAATCAAAGAAACAAACGACTGTTTCTAAGTCTTCAGCTGAGGCAGAGTATTGGGCTATGTCCCAAGCAGCTTCTAAAGTTACTTGGTTAGTTTGCTTACTTGATGAGCTTGGTGTTACAAATTTGAAACTTGTATCATTGTTTTGTGACAACCAAAGTGCCATTCATATTGCCAAAAATCCTATCTTTCATGAAAGAACCAAGCACATCGAATTGGACTATCATTTCACTCGTGACAAAGTCCTCGAAGGCCTTTTTCAACTATCCTATTTTCCTTCTCATAATCAACTTGCTGATGTTCTCACTAAAGTGTTACCTTCGATTTAACATCGAGATTTGCTGTCCAAGCTTGGGATGGTTAATTTATCTCATCTCAAGCTTGTCGGGGGGGGGGGGGTGTTGGCGTAATATGGAAAGTTCATAGTTGGTTAGCTATTTACTTAATCACGTGTCAGATTTGTAGTTAGTTGGTTTGCTGTCATCTTTCATTTTGGTTATTTACACCGACTGTATAATTATGCCATAGATATAGATATATATATATCTGCATTGGTCTTCTTTGTATGTAACAGAATTCATTCAATGAATTTAGTCATCTTTTACATAAAGCTTTCTTTCACGTTTTCCTACAAAGCTCAAAGCTTGGTTTGCAAGTAACCAAAGTTTAACAATAGCAATGAAAAAAGATTAGATAGGAGGGATTCCATGTTAGCATAGTCAAATAAAAACACATACCCAGAGTCATAGATTTTTTTAGGCTAATTAAGCTATTAGCAAATAAGTTGGAGGAACGGGTAGTTAGAAAATATATCATAAACAAATAGAAGAGAAATAGTTAGAAAAAAAATAAGAAATAAGGAAGAAGAAGAAGATGGAGATGGAAGCCGTGGGAGAAGAATTTGGAGCGGCTTTTCTCATTGGTGCGTTGCGTTAAAGGTGAAGGAAAGCTTAAGCTGAATAGTGAAAATTTGTTTTGATAGATGGCACAGCGTGAGTGGATGGCAGAGATAAACAAATAAAAAATTTACATTTTTTATTAATATAACATATGGCAATTTTTGGTTGGTTCGTCGCACCACCTAAGCTGGTGGGACTATCGGATTGAAGGTCTAGATTGATTATATAGTTTATGACAATATAGATATGTTCATAGAAGATATAATCACATGTTCTCATAATTAATGAATAAAGACCACAATTGCTAAATAGAGTTGTATTTTTTATTTCAACTGTAATATTTATAAAATAATTTATCTTGGTTATTTCAAAATATTCATGCAGACTATGTTTACATTGAAAAAGATCAAAGTGAGTGTTAGTTAAGATTTTATTTCAATAAAAGTAATTAAATCTCAAAGGCATATTTGAATGGTCTATTTCTCTTAATTAGTTTATTATAAAAATGTATTTGAATGATTATTATATTTTGAGTTGCTAATAAGTGAGGTTTATTTTTATGATCAATATCTTGATGACTTAGGAATGTGATTGATTAATTAGCAATATTTATGAAATTAGCAAAATGATATTTGTATACAATGTCACCTTGATATATTTTAGTACTTGGATGTAATAAATTCATTGACAAGTGCATTTGATCCATTAGAGAAATCAATAAATTTATCAATTGATTATTGATATTTTACAAAAAGAAGATTTGTAGGACTGGTTAATATTATTATTCTTGGAGTTCAACTCTGAATTTGTAGTGGAGTAACACAAGATAAGATAATCCCTTGTCAATTATAAAGAGCATTGATTAATAATAGTTGTTGGATCTCTAGCCTAGCTTAGGACGTGATACAAGTAAATCTTAGCTTGACTTACATGAATTTGGAATTATACTCATCTGTACTCAAGAGAAAGTGGAAAGTTGTTCGAGTTATGCTTTTGGGCTCCATTTGAAATTATTAGTTATGATGAGATTAAAATTCAAAAATAATTTTTTAACTAATATTTAATTTTAATTAATAGATATTACATATTAGTTTTTTACCTGTCATTTAATTTTAATTAAAATATATAAAATATCAATTTTGTAATTGTTATTTAATCTTAATTAAAAGGTATTAAATATCAGTTTTGTAGTTGTTATTTAATTTTAATTAAAAAAATTAAATATAAGATTTTAATTTGATTTGGCTTCCTATGTATATACGTTTTAGAAGAAAAAGGACAATTTTTTTTCCTAAGGATAAATGCACTTTAGTATTTTGTAGCTTGATAAACTTGCTAATTAGGCCTTTAAGTTTCATATGTATCACATTAAGTTTCCAATTTACATTACATATCATATTAGGCCTTCAAGTTTCAAGTGTATCACATTAAGCCTTCAATTTACATTCTATGTCACATCAAGCCCTCAAATTTCAAGTGTATCACATTAATCTACCAAATTATATTTTATGCTACAATAAATTGGGCCACATTAAATATCATTCTATGCCCTCTATTGTGACATAAAATATAAAATAGAAGATTAATGAAGTACACTTGAAACTTAAGTATCTAATGTGGGATAAAATGCAAATTAGAGGCTTAATGTGATACATTTGAAACTTAAAGGCCTAATGTGCAAGTTTATCAAACTACAAGGTACTAAAGTACATTGATCCATTTTTCCTATTATTATTCAAAAAGAATTAAAGAGATTCAAAGAGAAAAAAAAAATATTTTGTGTTAATTCCCAAAGATACAGTAGTACATATACTGTTGTTTCACCTTTAGAATAGTTTGGAAAATCTAACCGGTGTTGTGTAGCAGATCTGATAGCATATAGTAGATCCATAGGCAGATTGTAGATCCAGTAGTTGGTAGTTGAACTGTGGAGTAGATTTGAAAACCCAAAATCAATCTACATACTAAAGTAATATATTTTTATGTGATGATGATGATTCAGTAGCATATTTTAATCTTATGGTTCTATAGCTTATGCTGCTACCTTTCCTACATTCATAATTATCAACGTATTGTATATACAGTAGGATATCACATATATAAATCTTTGTATATTTCCTAGTAGATATGAAATACAAATATTAAAACTGAGAAAATGCATTTCATTATGGTGTTTTCTTGACTTGCTATGTGCTTAAAACTGGCCATGTCACCATCATGGCTTTAAAATTGATAAATTTTAATAAAGAGTATATAATTTTACTTTTAAGTTTTAATATTAAAATTTTAATAAGGAAAAATGAAACTTTAATGATAATCACTTAAATTGCAACTTAGTTTATAAATCCCACTAGTAATGAAGCACCGACAATGATAAATAATATTTTTCTATAAAAAAAAGGGCAAGGAATAAAACTTGGAAGCGATTTACCGATCTGAAAGCTTCTTTTCTATTATATGAAAGCTTATTCCTTATCCATAGATGGTGGTAGATCAAAACACTACAAAAAAAAGAGCTTTCTGTGACGGAAGCAAATTCGTCACAACGTATAGTATATGTGACAGATTCGTCACACAATCCACAAACTGTGACTGTAACTAACCCGTCACAGTGCTTTCGCAATAGCCCCGACACAAATTCTTTTCAGTGACCGTTTACTGTTCATCGTCACAAAAAATGTAGTTTAAGTGACGGCATCAAACCGTCACTTATATGCCAATCCATTATGGATTTCCGGCGAGCCACCGCCGGCAAGGATTAAGTGACGGCTTCTCTTCCGTCGCAATTATCCATTTGTGACAGTAGTGTGACGGGTAACCGTCACTGTTACTTAATTGTGACGGCAAACTTACCGTGATAGTTGTGAGGCTTAGTCACGACTTTGTGACGGATTCTCGTCACAATTGCCCAACTGACCCTTTATTTTGTGTAGCCAACGACACTCATCTGTGACAACTATGTGACGAATTTCTGTCACTGATATATAATTGTCACTGTTCGCAGCCGTCACATAAACATTGTTGTTGTGACAGTTTTGTGACGGGTTCCCGTCACGGATATATAATTGTCGCCGTTCTCAGCCGTCACTTAAACATTGTTGTGACAGTTTTGTGACGGTTTTCCGTCACTGATATATAATTGTCACTGTTCTTAGCCGTCACTTATACATTGTTTTCATGCTATAATATCATGTCTATATGTACTAATTAATACAAAAATTCACTTTCATTTACATATCTGTGACACACCTAAAATTTCAGTTTACATTAAAATGGATAATATTGTATTGGCACAAAATATCTTTTACATTCAAATTCTAACACAAGTACAATACGCATAGTGTATCACATATAATAAGATTTACAGAAAAAAAACAGACAAAATCCAATGCTCCTACTATAGCAGCTGAGATACAAATTGCAATAATTAAGTATTTAGCAAGTTAAAGGTAAAAAAAATTATACTTTGATAACACAGATTCCATATCAAATCAACAAAATTGGCCGCAAGGACCTGCAATTGATAGCAGAGATGAAAAGTTAGAAATTTAACTTAACAGGATAAATTAATACACCAAACATGATAATAAGAATAACATTGATTTTTTTTGTAGTGAAATGACTGAACTGTATAAAACTTTCCTTCTCAAATAAGTTTATACGAAGACCAATTTTTTCTTCAAACACCTATGTTAGTGAGAAAGGAATAAGGAGATTTACGGTTCCAGCAACAGACTTAGAAGATATAAAGGTGTTTGCTTTAAATCTGGACAGCCCAAAATCACATACCTAACATAAAATGGAAGGAGGAATTATATGGCAGGCCCAAAAAAATGAACTCTTAAAATAGGATATGTTATCCATCTTTTAATATTTACCTTGACTGTCCAATTTTTATCAACCAACAAATTGGGAGATTTAAGATCCCAGTGAACTATTGGAGGGTTTAAACAATGGAGATAGTTGATCCCTTTAGCCTGCATTCAGACCACAAAATTAGGATCTACAAAAAGAAATTTTTTATTAACAGCAACATCCTGCAATGAAGCAGAATTACTATCTTATTAACTGAACGAGATATTGTTGCATAAGAAAGGTACTATTAATAAGAAAACAAAAGAAGACCATAGCTATACATACATTTCAACACCCAAATAAGATATTTCAAAGGAAGAAACATATATACAAAAAACTAATCAATCTCTCAATTGGTCAACCATTTCTTCCAATGCAAAACCAAATATTAGGAGATCAGAAGCTAAGGAGCACATGCAAATCGAAGAGGATATAACCCATATGTAAATCATCATAAAACGAACTGACATCAAGAAAGTTTTACAATGCCTTACTCCTAAAATTTATCAACATTGTGATTGCAAACAGCAGCCCTAAATGCTATGTTAAGTGTGTTGTGCTGTAGCGTTATAGATATGATAGGTTCCAACTGTATAAGCCATTCAGAATAATGATATCAGAACCAGCTCGTCCACTTAGCATTTTTTCATACCCTGCTACCTCAATTTCTAGTAATGTATTAAGTTGCACATTTTAAGGCTTTTGTCATCTGATTAGGTTTACATACTAACCATTTAAACTTTTGGACTGATCAAAATGCTAACAATAATTGATCTTCCACATAAACTAAACTTTATGTTAAATATGCAGGGTACAAGTTTCTAATCGATCCATGTAACACCCCGTCCCGGGGAAAATATTGAATTTCTCAAAGTTGACCGAGTTGACCAAGTTTGACTAAGGAAGGGGTTGACTTTTTGTGTGAGCGTGCGATGGCTTTGACAAAGGTACCGTTGCGTAGAGCTAGTCGATACGAGTTTGTAGACTAGTAGTACGCTCAATTCCGAGTTAAGACCGAGAAGTTATGGCTTAAATATCATGAAGGACATTTTGGTAATTTGTTGTGGCAGGGCAAAAATTACTATTTTGCCCCTGCCTTTATGTGTTTTTAGCTGGAAGGTTCTGGAGGGACACGCACGCGCACAGCACACGCACGGCCAGCCCCCCCTCTCGCGCAGCCCCCTCCTTCGAGTAACGTCCGGCCGGCCACTGTCAATTTCCGGCCAGATCAGGCCGGAAACCATCCGGGAAATGTCGCCGCCGACCCCCTCTCTCTTTTGGCACCGGCGGCTCGCCGTGGAAAGGTCCAGACAGTCAGAAATTTAAGGAAATCCGGCCAGCTGTGTTTTTTTTTCGAAATTGCCGGATTAAGCCGTTTCCTGCGCCGATCAGCCGCGCCACCGCCTGGGTTTGGAAGCCCTCTTGCCCGGTCACCTTTTCCTGCCGGCGGCAGCCCGTGGAACAGTCCAGATCGCCGGGAAAAGCGAGAAAACCGGTCAGCTGCGTTTTTCGAATTTGCCAGATTCCGACGAGTTTAAGCTGACCCACTCGTCGGAAAAGACAGCCCGGGTCTTCTCTTCTCCTTCCCCACTGTTTGTGGGTTGTGGGACGCCGTGATGTCACCGGAAAATGAGAAAAACCGGTGGACCCGTGGATGCTCCGGTCGCCGGATCCCGGCGGTTTTCGGCGGCAAAACGGGTCTTTTCCCCCTATTTTGGACCTCCCGAAACCAATTCCGGCCTCCGTTCGTCCTGAAGCTCGCTCGTGTGGACTGCGTGATTTGAGGGTGCTCGGCCGCCGCTTCCTGGCCATTTTTCGGCCACCACCGGCGGCGGTTGGACGAGGTAAGTTCTCGGTTGCACCCTACTCTCCGCGAGCTTCGTTTCGGTATATAATTTGCCTATTATAGATAAATATCGGAATTTACCCGGTTTGAACTGTGGTGTTAATAATTGTTAAAATAGAAATTATTGTTAATTGGTGATATAGATATGTGTGGTGATGTTTTTGATGTTTGCTGTGGATTGAATTGGTGTGCTGAAATTATAGAATTGATGGTGTGGTTGGATTTCAGGGTTATTAATAACGGTTTCGGAATATATATAGATTATATAATTGGTCTGTGAATTAAATACATATATGTGGGTTTGATTGTTGAGACACGATTGGGTTTATGGAATTAATTGTGGAATTGATTGTACTAATTAATTGAGTTGCTGGGATTGTTTACGTTGAATTGATGGTGTTGAACTGATATGGAAATGGGGATGTGTGGAATTTATGTTTTAATATGTGGGAATTTTTTTATTGTGGATTTTCTTTGGATTAAGTGCTGTATGTGTTTGATTGTAGCATATTTGTGTAAATATGCTTTCGGAACTACAGGTAGCTTGATCCCTTGTTGAAAGGGTATGTAGGCAGCTCAGTTTTAAACTGAGTGCAGCTACACCGTACTTAAACAATAAATTTGTTTAAGTGTTGAGTTGCGTACTGTTTGGTGATCTAATTGTGTGGAAATGCGTGCTGGTAGAATAATTTGGTTTTAGGA